>NDFZ01005417.1:758783-780688 GCA_002192655.3 Mamestra configurata
TATTTAATATGGGTTTGCTCTTGACTCTAGTCTAGGTCATAGATGACAGAGACAAAGTCGACGATGGAGCGAGCTTACCCAGAAGAAGCCTGTTCACTCTAATTTTGAAGAGATTAGGGTCGTATGCGTTCGGAAACACAGACGCAGGCAGAGAGTTTCACTCCTTTGCTGTTCGCATTATAAAAGACGTTTGGAAACGTTTAGTGCGAATTGGTGGAATAGCAACAAGGTAGGGATGGTAACTTGCAGTGCGTCTAGATGTCCGATGGTACTTTGTACTTTGTGATTGGTACTTTGTATTGTGATAATAGTACATTCCCTTGGGAAAATCGAGGGCGAAACACCTGGCAGAAGTAAGTCTGTTTAACAGTTGGGAATAATAGATAAAAATAAATAAATACATACCGTACACATACTTTCAACATTCTTACTACTCATGTTGGCCAATTTTTTACATGATAATAGGCGCCTACTGTTTTTGATAATTTCTAGCAGATAATATTAAATTATTTATTTACTGAGCATGCGAGTATTCATATCCTGAATCGAATGGATATGGATATCCGCTATATAAGAGACAAATTTAGTTTAATAATTGCTGAAAGGCTATGAAACAACAAAAAAGTACAGTCGAACAAATAGTTTGCTTGCCATTGTTTTGACTTCACTGTTTTATTTCATTTTAATTTGTTTTAATTTAAGGACCTGACTAAACTCTGCAATAACCACAAGATTATTGCAGAGTTTAGTCAGGCGTTTTGCGTTGAGTGCAACAGTTACTTACAACAATACATCACATCAGCATTAATAATAAACTAGATTTTGCTCGCGGGTTCGCTCGCGTTAATACAGATTTTCGCAAAAGCATATAACCATCTCCAAGGTTCCACCAATATTTGTGCCAAAATTTATCAAAATCGGTTCAGCAATTTAGGTGTGAAAGCCTGACAAACAAACAAACTCACTCTCACTAACGTGAGTGGCAATGCCGCCAGTCTTTAGGCACATACATAGTCAGTCAACAGCAATAGGGAATATGCATGAAAAAAATATTTACGATATACAGTTTATCTAAAAATATACACAAATATAATACCTACAGTAAAAATAGAATCAAAATTGATCTAAAAACAATCGAGATATAACTGTTTTAAACAAATATATCTGTCTCTCTCACGAAGACGCCGTTTTCTACGGCAGCTGGATAGACGACATGGTATTTGACGTCAGAATTTGTATCGGACTTCTCTTTGTAATTGTCATCTTTGAAGCTTTATAACTTCACCGCTGATGAAGGTATTATAAAAATAATTTCATAATTGTTTACTAGAGCTAATAAGTATTAAATTTTGCAAGTAAAAAATTGCATGCATATTCCCTATTCGGAGGAATATTCTGACGCCATATTTTAGTTTTTAGTGAGCAGCCTGTATATCAATCTCCATGTTCGACTGTACATCTGTTGGATTTTTAATGAGTCCATTATTATCAGGTCCTGTTTATCAGAGCTGGTTCACAGAACCAAGGTCACTTTACTAAACAGCTCTAGCGCCCACGAGAGCGACTCACGTTCATGCGAGTCGATGTAAAAATACTAATATTATATCATACACTAACTTTGGCCCCCCACTTCATCTGTGTGTACTTCACAATTGAAAAACAAAAATATTTATTTAGCACGTAAGTACATGAAACACGCACGGTAGACCGTAGGTACATAGAAATAAAAAAAAATAAAGAAAAGTAGGTATGCTAAGAACCAAGTGTGTGTCTCACGGCTGCACTAAAAAGGTCCATTTCAGCGATATGTCGGACAAACTGAAGCTGTCTGACGCTGGTTTTCTAATGAACCTTTCAATAGACGAGTGGCTGTTCATTTGAATCAATCTAATATAAGTATATTTATCCATGCACATATAATATAGCAAGACTATGTTTTTATTTTCGATTTCGATGGCTAACGCATAAGTATGTCTAGGTATACCTTGAATATTTGTCGTCAGAAGAAGTATCGACAAGTTATTTTTCAACCATTCTTACAAGTATGCGGGTCGTGTAGCTCATTTGAATCGTCCCGATGGGTATAATACATAGTTGATATCAAGGATCTGATGATGAAGAGCAGAAAGGTGGGAAGCGTAAAAACATGTTTGTCGCTATTTCTGACCTAGAGTCTGACAGAATTGAGATGTAATGACGATGAACAATATTCATCGTCATTACCTCACCGGTACCATTCACTGATGATGGAAGCCATAAAGATGAGTAGTGGCGCTATTAGTTGATTACCTATTTACCCATCGTGTTTGAGCTCATTTGAATCATACGCGGCAGTACTATTCATTGCAACTGGTAACAACGATCAGCTGATGCAAACCATCAAGGTGAGTAGTGGCTCTCTTAGTCTAATACTCCAATACTTACCCAGTTTAGGCTCATATGAATCGTGTGGGTACTATTCATTGTAGTGGTTACCCACAACAATGAATAGTGCTCATCAGAAGGGTTCAAATTAGCCCAAAAACTATGGTTTTGCTAGCGAGGGTGGGGGTAAGAGCCGTGATGATTCTTCTTTAACTTCTTCCCGGTCGATTCTGTAAACATATCGAAGCCACGTGATCACTTTACCCAAGCCTTCAGCTTGGGTGAACTGATCACGAGGTGAGCTGTCAATCCATATAATCAAGATGGAATGACAGCTCACTCCGTGATCACGTGACATCTTGAATGTATGGATTGACAGCTCACCTTGTGATCACTTCATCCAAGCCTACGCTTCTACATGTTTACAGAATCGACCAGAACAAGTCACTTCTGCTTACAAGTAAACACTTTCAGACCGATCATAGATACTTTAAATGTTATTCTTACCTTATAGATGAGTAACGAATGTAGCCCTAAAATCATATACATAGAACACTACGTTTACCTTCTTGTGTGCGTGCGCACGCCAGCAGCGCGGCGAGCGTGAGCAGACAGAATCGCAACATGTCGACCGAGTGCGATGAATGATGCGAAACTAAAACGCAGCAGCACCAACCGAGCGACTACGACAATACGTCTGTCGCGACTGATGGACGGACTCCTACTGACCACGTTAAATTTTCTGATTAGGAAAAAAACTTTAGCGAGCTTAACTCTTTATTTCATCGGGCCCTCGGAGAACCTCGGACTCCGCACCTAGGTCGCTCGCACTCAAGTGGAGGTTCTCGGATGGCTCCGATCTTCAGTGTTTGTGTGGCGTGGCTCCGCAGTCTATGGCCCACCTCTTGTCTTGCGCCGCATGCCCTGTCACCTGTACACGTGAAGACCTTATGACTGCTTCAGCGAACGGTATTGCCGTTGCTGAGTACTGGGTCAAGCATAAAATTTGATAAGTGTATTTGCCACCGACACGCTAAGAAGAAGAAGAACTCTAAAACTCTGTCTTTCCGTTAATTGGCATACTACATTTTTGGCTATCTATTCATTGACTGTTTATTTTTATTTTATTTATTTGGCTTACCAACAATTAAATACACGTGTACAAGGATGAGATACATTAAATAAACTGATAGACCAGTGTACCAATTTCTTACAGGTAAGCACATCATGCATTACAATATTGTCGATTGATGCTGAACAATTTGCACAACACTTAAAATTAGGTGAGTTCTAAGTTACTCACCGAACATTGTTTGAGTCTATTCCATCCTTCCTTCCTTTCTCAATATGAATCCTGTTGGTATAAAAGCTGGGACCACAAGTAAGGTGTGCATGTGTCACCGGAAAATGGCAAACGCCGCCGTAAGATTGTAAAATATCGCGTGAAATTGTAAACTATTTTTTTCTAAATAAGATACGGATATATTGGAAACTCCTAAATTTGGACGGGATTTATTATATTCAAAACGATTTTTTCATTATATATTGAGAAATATATATTCTAATCAAGATTTATTACAATCTTACGGAGTCTGCAATTTTCCGATGACATGCACGACATACAATGCTTCCTCTAGAGTTTCGAAATGCTTATCGTATGTAACTTATCGTACATATGTAACTAAGTTTCAAAAGATAACAAATCGCGACTGAAGTATAATTTTACAACAATGTGATTAGGCAATGTACCTACAGTTGATTCCGTGCCCAATTCTGATTTACTCAAGTCATCTAGATGAAGCTCCATGTTTATTTTAGTGACCTGGATGTCTAGATTGAAGGTGGTGGATGCAAAGATGGGACTGGAGTAAATATTGGCCTGACATTAAGCAGAAACAAAAGAGGGGCTTATTTTTGAAAAAAATCTCGATCTCTCTCCAGACTCCCGTTCTTAGGAGGACCCCATATCTTTAGAAGTCTTTTACTAAGACGCAGTTTAGAATTAAAGGCACATTTGCGCTTCCTATATAAACTCAGGATGCCAACATGCGTTATGATACGCAGGGCGATACCCAGCCACCGTAGGCGCAGGTCTGCGGACGGGGAGCCGCCAAACGCTCGGAAACAGGCCCGGGTCGACGGCGCAGTGTTCATGGGTTGCGGAATCTGTTCGAAAGGGTCACCGCAGCCCTGGAACGCAAAGGGCTTTAGGAGGAACACGGGTGGGTTTTAGTCAGTAAGAGTCTGACACCCTTTCACCCAGAGCGGAGGAAGTCATTTGATAATATCCCATACTTAAAATAAAACATAAAACGGTGCCCACATGTTCTTCGCCTCGTAGCCAAATAATAACAGCCAAACGGTTCGAACGCTCGATTTTGATCCTTTGATCGGTGACCATTCGTTCCATGACGATATTCCTCCGGGCCTCGAAAAGCTCGTTAAGCCGCTGGTCCCGATGGTAAAAGTATCGATGTAGATCTTTGACAGTCGTGACAGATAGTCAGAAGCCAAAACACCTCTGACAACAGCCTTGCCAAGGGGTAACCGGTTTTTCACCGGGAGAAAAGCGAGGCAGATTGATTATGATGTTTTTCGGTTCATTAAAGAGGTAGGAAATTCTTTGATGGAAATTTTATATGGCTATACAATGGACACAAATGCATTGACTGTTGACTTTTTGTGACATACTGTCACGCGCCAGAATTAATGCCGGGTACATAACGACATTAGTAACTACTAGCGCCATCTAGTATCGACTAGCAGAACTAGTAGAGTCAAGTACCTTCTAGACATTTCTATGCCAGAACATTCTACACTTCTCGATAGCTGGTCAGTCGGCAGCGGTGGTTACGAGTACTTTCCAGATGTTTCAACGATTAAAGTTTCTAGAATTAACTGACCTATACAAGTAGCGCGTAGTCCGCGACCGAGTCAGTATTAGATTTGCGATACAAGCGAATACTTCGGAAGCGATATTCAAGTGCGAATAAAGTGATCAGTAGTGAACTTGTGTTTTATAATTAGTGAGTTTAAAGTTGTAATTAGTGTTGTTAAATTACAGTGACATTTTGGTTATTTAACGGCTGTTTCTATTGTCACGAACCCCAAGCTCGTAACAATACTATCGGGATTAATAGCCTATGTCCTATTCCAGGACAAAATCATCCCGTGCGCAAAGTTCCGTCCAAATTCGTTCAGCTTTTAAGACGTGAAAAGAAAACGAACAGACAGGAGAGTAACTTTCACATTTATAATAAGTATTCGTGTGGAGTTTTGTTGGCAGATTCTTTATTTATTTATTACAATTTCTCTCTGCACCAACAGTTAACACTAACACGTGCAGAGAGAAAACAATTATATTAAATTAAGCACATATACAGTATAATTATCATAATATAGTCATGTCTTTAATATTTACAATGTTGCATATTGTATATTGGTGAAGCTGATATCTATATATCTACTTCTTCTTCAAGGGCTGGTCCGCTACCAGGTTGAACTGATTGGCCTTCACGATTTATCAGAACCTGTGGACAATATGACGTGGTTAATATTGTGTCCTGAAGATTTTTTTATATTAACGGTTATCTATGAAGGAAGAATTGCCGTACTTTATTATCAACTAGCTGCGCCCCGCGGTGTTACCCGGGGTTTATCAGATACTCTGCGTGAATGTCCCGAACATACTCCCGGGATGAAAAGTATCCTATGTGTTATTCCGGACTTTAATCTACCTCTGTGTCAAATTTCATCAAGATCCGTTTAGCCGTTCTGACGTGAAAGAGTAAAAAACATACACACTCACAAATTTTCGCCTTTTTAATATTAGTGTGATATATATATATATAGTGTGACAGTGTAGTACTGTTGTAGCAAACTTTTATCGAGTCTATTGGAACAAAAAAGGGGTTTGATTTTTTATGGAAGTAGGCTCAGTAATTTTAAACCGCGAGCACTCGCCTCACGGTGAATTAAAAATTCGCACCATATTTGCAATAAATGTGCATACAGGCGTCGTTTTCTAGGCGGGGTAACGACTCCATAGAGCGACTGGCCGTGCAGAGAAGAGTAGAGGGAACTAGATCGCGCGGCAGGTCACCTATGCGTTGGACTGATCAAATTAAATCCGCACTAGGAAGCCGCGTATCTGATTGCGCCAGACAGTCTGCCAACAGGGAGAGATGGCGGGAGATCGTGCGGAGAGCTGTGTCCGCCTCTGCCACCGACGTGGATGCCTCGACGTGACCACGACCGCTCTGTCAAGAGTGAAACGACAGAGAAGAAAAGAAGATACTCCTGAGGCGGTCATATTGTCACCAACTCAGAATCTGATGTTGGAATCCCGGGGAAATCGAGGGCAACCCTAAATTTAAAGGCATACAATGTTTATCATATACTTTCTAACGCAATTCTGATATTTGTGCTTGATAATCAACATCTTTTTTATCGAAATCATTAATGCCGTGTATTAACTTCATTGGACCAAGCATTTTTTTTACTTATAGCATTTTTAAACCCGACGTAATTTTTAAACGAATGGTCCGATTTAAATAATTTGTGTTTAAGTTAAGTGTAATTTACATGCACATAATAAAAAATAATTAGCAAACCATTTAAATGGATAAGGATTAATATAATAGAGCTCGTGGCTAAATAATAACAGCCGCATGGGTCGATCTTTAAGGTTAAGCAACGCTGGCCGAGGTTGGTTTGTGGATGGGTGACCATCTTAACATACCGAGACTCCTCCGTGCCTCGGAAAGCACGTTAAGCCGTTGGTCCCGGCTGTCATTTGTAGATCTTTGGCAGTCGTTACGGATAGTCAGAAGCCAGATAATCTGACACCAGTCTTGCCAAGGAGTACCGTGTTACCCAGTTAATGGGTTGTGGAGGTCTGGTAGGCAGCCGCTCAACGTAAAATACTGGTATTCAGCTGAATCCGGTTTGGCTGGAAGCCGACCCCAATATAATTAGGAAAAGGCTAGACAGATGATGATGATTAATATAACGATACCAAAATTATACTATACACATGTTCCATTCAACCCGAATTTTGATTGAATAATTTGATCCAAAAGCGGTCATAGGCAGACATACCTTCGCGGATTGCAATTTTCGTAGGGATCTCTATTTTTTTCTACACTAAAATATAGCCTATGTTTTAAGTTATCATTGTAACTTTCTAATGGTCAAAGAAATTTTAAAATCGGTTGAGTAGTTTTTGAGCCAAATCGTAAGAAACAAATAAATATTTCCACTTTATAATATTAATTTAGATTTCGATATGTCACCTGAAAATGGCAAACGCCGTAAGATTGTAAAATATTGCGTGAAAATGTAAACTAATTTTTCTAAATAAGACGGTGATATATTGGAAACTATTGAATTTGGATGGGATTTATTGTTTACAAAACGATGTTTCACTCCAATCAAGATTTATTACATTATAATATATATAATATAATAATAATATATCTTGGGACAACTCACACACGGTCATCCGATCCCAAACTAGGCAGAGCCTGTGCTATGGCAACCAGACAACTGATAAACATACTTATATATTTCTAAATACATACATATTATAGACAAATTACACCCAGATACAGAACAAATGATCATGCTCATCACACAAAGATTTGTCCTGGGTGGGAATCGAACCCACGACCTCCAGTTTAGCAGTCAGGGTCACTAACCACTCGACCAACAGGTCAGTCAACAACATTTTTACGGAGTCTGCAATTTTCCGGAGACAGATACACAAAATTCGGCATTCACAAAATGCTCAGTTTACCAAACCTGCGGAAGGGCAGATACTGAAATATTTAACTCCTCACTACTGACGTGGTTGAGTGCCGGTACAGCGCATCTGACAAGCTGCCTCAGAGCTGAATCTATTCGAGTTGCCTTCGCATCCTCCCCAGATGAACTGTTCACAGCGATAGGCCTCAGAGTTGAAGCCCCAGCGGCTGAAGTTGCCAGCGCAAGAGCCTTGCTCGATTGGAAGGTCGCATTGGCCTGAAAAAATTGTTATGTAGTTTTATATACTTTGCTTGACAGTTCCTGCCCGACCCTCATTTTTTCATTTGTAGCTTGGTTTAGTCATAACGAAAAGGTATATGAATGAACTTAGTTTATTTATGCCTAACCTGTGACTGAGATCGGTTCGCATTGCTTCTGGCAGAGCACACGGGATTCGAAGTTGTTGTTGTTGCCGAGGCAGCCTCCGTATATGAAGGGGATGCACTGCTCCCGCGTGCTGTTGTAGTGCCAGCGTATGTAGGCCGCACCGCAGCCACCCTTCACGCTTGGTAGCTTGCACGCGTCTGGGAAGTATCGAAAGTAAAGTTCAGTAACCTCAAAAGTTCTTATTGACGAAAACATAAAATGTAAGCGGCGCATTCTTCAACTCTTACCTTTTGGCGAGGGTTGTACGCACACATCCTCGCACTCTTCCTTGGTCGCGAATCTGTTAACGTTGCCGTCACAGCCACCATACCAGAAGCGGGAACAGCCTCCGAACGCCGCATCATAGTACCACATCGCCGTGAAGTTATGACATCGACCAGGATCCATCCGCATACTGCAAGCAGCTGCATATGAAAAAAAAATCAATTGCAAAAATACCTCTAAAATAATAGACCTAAAATCAATTTGTTTATTTTCAGGTGCATCGGTACATTCAAGGAATTTAGGTCCAGCGGCGTCAGTACGTCCATCAGGGCAGCATTACCTGTTCCGCTATCACTGGCTGCATGAGGACAACTCCAACTACAGCAATGGAGATAGCCCTCCAATAACCTCCCCTTGACTTGTAGATACAGCAGGAGGCAGCACTAGCAGCTATCAAGCTTATGCACTTAGGTATATGGAAACAAACAAACTAACAGCAAATTAATCTCTGAGTGTCACCTCGCCCTGGAGAGTATATCGCTGTTTAACAGAATCACCCTCCAGTGGATCAAGGGGCACAGTGGATCCCTAGGCAATGACGCCACAGACGAACTTGCAAAGAGAGGTTCCGAGATGGCAGTGCTAGCCCCTTGCTCGCTCCTTCCCCTACTTTTCTCACAGTTCCGTACATGGATTCGCTAGAGATCAAGTGAACTGCATAACAACAAATGGTCACGGGCTATAGACTGCAGGCAGTCAAAAATAACGACTAACAAAACAGCTAACAATAATAGGGACAATTACGGGCCATTGCCCCCTAAACAAACATATTTTTAACATAGGAGGCACAGACAGCCCACTCTGCAGAGGTTGCTTTGATGCCGAAGAAACAGCCGCCCACGTCATCCTGGAATGCGAGGCCGTGGCTACCCAACGTGAGTAAATCCTCGGAAAGGTGAGGTCGCTCCGCGAAGCCGGTGAAGCTCCCAGGAAACTTCTGTGCTTCTGCGCGGAGCTAGGGTGACTAACGTAGCCAGGACGCACAGCGGACCGAATGGGAGTCAAGTACGGAAAATGGATTCCCTACTGTACTCTACTCTAGACCTAAAATAAATTGTTTACCTTGTTTATTTTCAGGTGCATCGGTACATCCAAGGAACTTAGGTCCAGCGGCTTCAGTTCGTTCATCAGGGCAGCATCCGTGCCTGCTAGAAGAGCAGTCGCACCCAGCAGCATCGGGACCGGTAGCAGGAGTCTCGCCGTCTCCGCAGCAACCGAACTTAGATTCTCGGCAGTGGCAGCCCTGCTGATCTGGGCCCTTCGCGATGGTGACGCCATCAGGACAGCAACCGAACTGGTGTGTGCCTTGGTAGTTAGGTCCAAAGGCTGCAGTGAGTCTGGAGAAAAGGTGGTTCCATTAGGAGTTCTGTTTAAAAGTAAATATTTTTTTGAAAACGAAATAAAGACGGAATATAATGATCCTTTCGAATGTCAATGAAAACAATGACAATGCTTACGGATTTAATATAGTGTTAAATTAACTGTCAGGACAGCAACCATGTTGCGTGTACTGACCGCCGCACCCCAGGTTGAAAAAAATCAAAATGGCGGTGAGAGGGCTATGCCACAGATGGTCTATCTCCTTTATGACCTGCCGGTCGATTCTGTAAACATGTCGAGGTGAAGATATGGGTGAAGTGACCACGAGGTGAGCTGTCAATCCATATAATTATGCTGTCACGTGATCACAAAGTGAGCTGTCATTCCATCTTGCATCGGCAGCTGGTCTTCTTGCACACGAGAGTTCGATTAGAACTTTTGACATTTCATTTATTATAGTGTTACACTTCTACGAATATCCAGCACTATACGAATTGTTGTAAACTGATACCTTTTTTAGGGCTTCGTACCACAAAAGGAAAAAACCGGAACCCTTATAGGATAATTTTGTTGTCCGTTTGTCTGTCTGTCAAGACCCTTTATTTCGGGAACGCGTCGAGGTATGGAGTTGAAATTAAAACCATATATAATGCAGTCTCTTGAAGCTCTGAAAAAATCAAACTTCTAAGTTAACGTTAAAATACGGCCGTTTGCCGCGAAAAAACGTGTATGTATTTCGACAATCTCTAGGCCCTAGGGAATCTAAATTTATAGGGTAGGTACTCCCCGTTGACCTAGAGTCATGAAATTGTACAAGTACAGGAAAAGTCAGAAAATTGGAATTTTTCGTTTTATCATATAAAAAACATTTTTGGCGATTACAAACATATTTTCGGTTGAAAAATTGACCGTGACGTACATTGATGTATAGGAGAACATTTTGTTGAACAAAATACATAGTTAAGTTCGTCCTTTAATCTTACCTGCTATATTTTGCTTTCATAGTTTATTAACTTCCGTAGGTAATGTATACTCGAAAAAAATCAAGACTCGATCGGAACCCTCGGTGCGCGAGTCTGACTCGCACTTGTCGGATTTTTTTTCTATTTTATACGAGCAAGGACAGAAGTACAAGTCCTTTTAAAAGCTTAGTTCTCATAAGTTTTGTATATTTTACTTTGGTTGGTAACAATTTATTTACGACTCGCACTTGACCATTATTTTATTGATAAATTTGAAATTGTGTCAAATCATTGTCTAATCCTATTATTATTATTATTCCTGTATTTCAGGCAACTGTGGTTGTTCTGTATGGTATCGGACGTTAAAGAGCAGCACCATCCCATCACTTCCCGTGGGTGTCATAAAAGGTGACTAAGGGAGTCACCAGAGAATGGGCAGCAGCATTCTCTGTGCATTGCAACAGCTGCACTGCGATCGGCAACCCGCCTGCCAAGCGTGGCGATTATGGCAAACCCTCCTCCCCCCCCCCCCCCCTCTTGGGGGAGGCCTATGTCCAGCAGTGGACGTCTTTCGCCTGATATGATGATTTCAGGCAACTGTGGCCCATCCAAATACAACACACAAATATAAAAACTATATGATAAGTACTAATCACGCACGTGTACGTCTTATTGTCATATGACAATTGCCATTTTTCGGTGCTCTGCGTCCCACAGCGCCTTAGACCGCTTTCACATTTAGGCGACTTTGGCAGCGTGAAATTCGCGCGACTGTCGCGCGACTGTCGCGCGACCATCGCCCAGTCAGAATTTTACTTTATAAACAAAAGCGTGGCGGCCGCGCGATGTCGCTGCGGCCGCCGCTTGCACTCACTCGGCGATGAACCAGTGTTGCATGCAAGCCCTTATGATTAGATATAGACTGCACAACGACCGAGTTTGACACCGAAAGAATAATTAAATTATTGAAATACAAATTCGTCCTGTTTTGTGGAACTCACGATTACAACAACAGGACCCTAAAAAAGAAAAACTGGCAAGAATTATGTGCATTGTTTTTGACGTGACAACGTCTTATAATTCGATGGAGCCGGCTGCACGCACGAAAAAACATGACGTCATGCGGCGTTACCTCGCTCTGAGGCGTTCCATTTAAGGCTTGAAGTGCAAGCGAGAGCGCGGAACGAGTGACAAAGAGGCACCATCGGCCTCCGCGTTCGGCAGCGTTCGACATCTGTCTCTCTCCTACTTGAGTGAGCGATGCGTCCGCGTGGACAGCTGCTATACAATAATACATTTACATGTTTTCGTCAAGTATGAAGTGCAGTGAACAGTGAATGTGGTGTCAATTGTTTATAGCAACGATAATTGCGGCGATAAAGGTGATTCTTTAAAATTTTCTTTTGAACAATGAAACCATTCCATCAGTATTTTCTTATGACGTTGTCACGTTCAACTATCGTCAGTAAACCGACTTTACAGACAAACGATTTTTTCCGCAAATTTTAGTAATTACATACTTAGTATAGTTATAGTGGTCCCCCGACACGATGACGAATTTTTTTTTTGTCGGGGGACACGACGACGCAAGATTTTTTTGTCGGGGGATTTTTTTTTTTTTTTTGATTTTTAATTTTTTAATTTCATGCTTTTCAAACTTAATTTACCTGTAATTTACTAAAAGCTAAATAAAAAATACCGTCGCGCTGCTAACGTCCTAAAATGAAAGCGGCCTAGGCTAATTCACAAATATCAGGACCGTGCTTGGGACCGTGGTCATTAAGGTAAAAATATCAGTGCGTAAAATTTACTCGTTCACAAACGACCCATGCGGCGTCCCAGGCGGGGCCCTGATAGGTATAGATTATCCTTAAACCAGAAAAGATAATTATGAGCTTCGGTAGGTAATCTTCGCATTTCCGAATAAGTACGAACGTCGCGCCACAGAGTAACACACCAAGAAGTTGAAAGAAATTCATATTTTTTATGTCGGCGTAAACATTATTTGAATATAATCCATTAGGTACATACACACAATTTCTGTGCTGCCGAACATTGAAGAAGTGCACTTATCAATGCACGTTCACCTTTGTAATCATCCAATTTCATCCGTGCTTTTAACATGTCATCATCACAAGTTCATATTCCCGAAGTTACATGATGACTGCCTAAATATCACACGAAACTACAAACATAACAGCATCAAAGTACAACATAACTTTCAAAATTAAATATTTTTGGAAATTGCAAAGTGTTCATAATTTCTAAACCGGTCTTCGGTTTCTGGAGTGAACAGAAGGATTATAGAGACAGTAATATTTTAAATTGAGTTATCAGCGCAAGATCCATAATTATACTATAAATTAATTAATCAACTGAAATTCTTAGTTTTGAAGTCTAAGAAATACCGACTGATCCTAACGGTTTATTCGATGATCACACAATTTGATAAAACTAAAACCGTAGCTGTACGTACTCAGATGAAGCGCAAGGTGGTGGTGGTGACGGCGGGCATCCTTCTTGGTCGTTGCCTTGAGCTGCAGTCTTGTTGTCAGAGGCACAGCAGCCGAACAGCGTGTCTGCGCAGGGCTCCACGGGACATCCCTCGTTGTTTTCACCCTGTGCCGGAGCCACGCCGTCCGGACAACAGCCGTATGTCGAATTGTGGCATGTACGTAGCCTTTCCGGGCAACCTTAGCGAAACATAACTTAGTTGAACGAAGTAACTTATGTGGTGTTCACACCGATCATCATTATGTTATGAAACACGTACCAGCGTCGTACGGTCCCAAAGCTACGGTCTTCTTGTCGGGACAGCAACCGAACATAGTCTCACTACAGTTAAGCTTCTTACGCGGCTTGCAGACCTTCTTAGCGGGCACGAATACAGTAGAGTTGGTCTTCATAGCTGTAATTATCGAACCAACGTTGATGTTTATAAAAAAACCGAAAGAGGATAAGAAGGACACAATGTAAGCAGAAATGCACGCAAGCGAGAAGTATGAACGGCGGACCAGTAACGAGAGTGTCCGAGTGGAAGGTTGTCTTTACTAGTTCGGGGAATAAACGTGATTATTCATAACCTACAAAAGGTGACTTTGATTTCGTGGTCCCATAACCTCCACTACCAGACGATTTCACCGTTTCTAACCGATTATAAGAACATGAGCATGTCATTCATGCAGACTAGACTTTTGCTATGTGTACTCTAGGTACTGAGGATGAATAGGACATGTTATTTCTCCCATGGATATTGTCTTATTTATAGTAATGATGATGATTGTCTACGCTTCCCGTAATATTCAATAAATGATATCCACTAGCAATCGTACACCGGTCTTATTCAATTTCTTCAACTTAAAAAAAAAAAAAAACTTCTATGGTATAACCAAGCAAACCAGAGGACTCTTCGGAGAGAGGCTCATGTTTCAAAATATTAATTGTTTGCTTGTGTATACAGTTAGGCTTATTATTATGGCTTGAAAAGCGGTAAGGGCAGAAAATAAGAACCATTTGCATCGCAAATAACTAAATACCAATATAGCGCTGTTTAAAACGTCGCAGAAACAGTCAAGTCAGCCAATCATTTGAATGTATATGTCACCGGAAAATAGCAGACGCCGTCAGATTGTAAAATATCGCGTGAAATTGTAAACTATTTTTTCTCAATGAGTCACGGATATATTGGAAACTATTGAATTTGGATGGGATGTATTGTATACAAAACGATTTTCTCATAATATATCGAGAAATTATAATCTAATAAAGATTTATTACA
Source organism: Mamestra configurata (assembly GCA_002192655.3). Lineage (NCBI taxonomy): Eukaryota > Metazoa > Arthropoda > Insecta > Lepidoptera > Noctuidae > Mamestra > Mamestra configurata. The sequence goes on from NDFZ01005417.1 coordinate 773,664, forward strand.
ATCTTACGGCGTTTGCAATTTTCATATACGCTCAGCACAATTTTACTGTACCGTTGTTATGTAATATTACTCTTCTTTTTTTACGATGTGTTTGTTGCTGTTGTGCGGTGTCTATGGCGAATAAATGTTTTTTATTCTATTCTCAAATGACAAAGACAGATTTATGGGACCATCTATCTTTATCTATTGGGGTATGGTTTCCGCACTTAGTCCTGATGTTGGACCATTGTGCGTGGGCCATGGCGGCCGTCATTCCAACCAGCCAACCTCCCTCTAGAAGCAGATCAGTCCTCCCAAAGAGTTCAGGGTGTTTGTGAGTGAATTCGGTGTCCCTACCATTTGTCTACGTATATCGGCGACGCCTGTGCACTCAAGGAGCACGTGCGACACCGTTTCCTCCTCCTCCATGCATGCCCTGACCATTATTTTTGTAGTTAAATTGTATTAGTGATTCGTGGTGCAGGCGCGGATGGTGGAATGGCCTTTGACTGAACAATAAATACGCTGTATTTATTTTACTTAAATATGGATAACTTTTACTATGTAATCAACCACATAAAGGCATAAAAAACAGCTGTTCAACACAGTTTTGTCAAGAAAAGAGATGTGGGGAACACAAATCATAAATGTATTGCGTGGTTAATTTTTTTCTCAGTTTTACGTTTACTCCCATGGTTAAAGTTGTACATAATAATGATAATAATGACCCCTTTTCAGGTTATGCGTTCCTGTAAATTTACGGTATCTTTATCTAATAGTTAAAACACTAGGAAGTGGTGACGGGCGGCGTTTTGGGGGACTGTCTTTATGTAGAACTTTGACGTTCAAAAAGTGCTGGCACTCAGCCTAATTTGAATAAATGACTTTTGATTTTGATTTTAATACCTTTAAACGAGCAATTTTTGTATATTATATCTTCTTCTTATATATAAAATTCTCGTGTCACAATGTTAGCATTATGAAATTTTATATGCATATAATTCAGTAGGTCTGAGAATCGGCTACTATCTATTTTTCATACCCCTAAGTGATAAGAGTTGTCCACCCCTGACATTTATTTTTATTTTTTGGACAAAATTTGTATTTTTTATTTTTTTATAATGTGGCATTAAAAAATGCATACAATCCTAAATTTTCACCTTTCTATCACCAACCCCTATTTTTTAATAGCGATATTAGGGCTTTAATTATTTTCTACTCTCGGCGGTCGATAATTGATCATTTACCACTCGATCAGTTAGTTATTCTTGACTATTTGTTTGGTAGAACGCGCTAATCCCAGGAAGTCTATTTATTGAGGAAGGCCATAGGCTTTATAACATCACGCTACGGCCAATAGGAGCCGAGCATTCATGAAAAATGTGGCGCAGACGAAGTTGCGTGGGACAGCTAGTGTATATATATAATCTGAATCTCGAAAACGGCTCCAACGATTTTCATGAAATTTAGTATGCAGGGGATTTCGGGGGCGATACATCGATCTAACTAGGTTTGATTTTTAGAAAACGATTACTAAAAAAAAACCGCGCAAAGCTCGGTCTTCCAGGTATTTATTAAATGCTGTTTATTAATTTAAAGGAATGGCACTCACCAGGGCTGTTACTCATCTTCTTCTCAGTCTGAAAGTAATAAAAACAATAGTTATAAAAGTACTAGTTCTTTTGAACGTTGTCGCTCAACATCCTCTCTTCTTCATGGTATCCTTCTTCACTCCGCAGGCCATTACAATGGAACTTTTTCTGTTCATGCTGTATTCCTTTGGAATTCTCTTCCACTCACACATCAACACAGACAACAGCTACCGCCCGCGGCTCCACCTGCGTGATTGTCGAAAATTATCCCAAGGGAAAATACTCCCGGGATGCAAGAGATGGAATGCAAGAGTTACAAGGAGCGACGCGTCGGTGAAAGAGACATATATCATTTTGAAGCTTGTTAGAAGTGTATTGGACACAAAAAATCGGCATATGGAGGAAAATGATAACGCCAAAAATGTGTTTGCGTGGTACGGGATAATGGAGACGAATATTTGGTTTCTTAGACAGCGGATTCAACCTCGTCAAGTCCATTCAAAAAACTTATACAGTAATAACTCGCGATGAGCTTGCACGAGATGCTATATGCCATTATTATTCTATGTACGTGTGTTATTGGTAAACAAACAATGCTGCTGCACACACGTTATGTCTGCGATTATGGTTTTTAGGCTGGGCACGTCATAATGGAGGAATACGCCAAGCTGCGCTTTTGCTTTTTCCACGACTAAATTTCAAATAGATTATACTTGAATCATTGGTTAACGCCCTTTGGATCCTGTCCTGCGTACAGCTTTGCTACAAGAACCCACATATTCTCGCATATGCTAGGGCAGCCCAAAGATGTGCGTTTGCATTGTTTTCATCTCTTAAAAACGAATGCAACCACCTGTGACTATGGCGAACAACAGTAGGCACATGTCTGCATTCGCCTTTAAGGATTATAGTCGTGAAGTCTCCATGTGGTAAGAACTTGGCGAACACTTCGCTTTCATCTCAAAAGGACTAATGCAACCAACTGTTCACAGTTTTTTGGCAGATATGTGCTACTGCATATGTCCGCATACCCCTTTCAGGAATAATCTTCATGAATAATCTTTATATTTTCAAAGCCTTTACTCTTTTGCTTAGAAGTAAGAGGAAAAAATCATTTTACAAAAAGATAATATTTTAAGCCTTTTATATTTAGCGATTTAATTGAGCTTTGTTATTTGAAAGAATCATTTACAACAGTAGATTTGAGTATAGTAGAATTTCAATAGCTTCTTGGACCAGAGTCCATTCATTTTCTCCCCATTTCCTTTAAATCAAACGTTACATTTAAAAACACCTACACGGGTGTTAACTTTATGCGGGATACATTTTAACATAGGGTCTCCAATACCCCTATAAATGCTAAACGTTAAAAGCACCCATACTGAAGAATTATTCTAAGTAAGGTTAATTTTCGGCGTAATTTTGTTGGACTACAAGGCATATCCACCCATTGGACATTGCTTATGATTTTTCAAAACAAAATACTCTTACCGTTGAGGGATCCAGATCTATTTCGTTGTCCTCATCCTCACATTCTTCCTCTTCGTCTGTGACATCTGTCGAAGTGCTGGATACCGCCAGCAGATCGTCTAGGAAGTGAAGTTACAGGCAGGATTGAATCGAATTATCAAGTAAGATCATGCGTCCAGGGAAATTTTAGGCCAGCGTTCAAAACGTTATAAGCAAGAAACTTTTTTTATAATTAATCAAGGGATATTTTTTGTCAGATAATAAAATTAGGGGTCTCACTAACTCATTCTCTATAACTATTATAATAGCTTTTATTTTACTTATTTATTTTATTTTACAATATACATTGGTTCATGAAACGCCTACGAGTTTCATGACAAATAGAAAAGCATGCAAAATTGGTAACGAAGCTGATACCAAGTTGCGCAGGATATCGTCATAATGATACGATACGAGAACGTATGAGGTTAACAAAAGAGATAGCTTGGAAATTAACAATCATTTCGATCTTCTCCAAGCCCTCTTTCCAGACCCCTTTAACTATTTTCTTTTTCTCTTCGATAATTATACAGTGTGCAACATAGTGCACTTAATAACCTTGGTCACAAGATCCTGTGTTGCAGAGCTGCGTGGAGTCGAGCACGGTGGATATATCACAGTAGGTCGCCTCTTTGTCTCCTCGGAAGCACATGACGCGTCGGTACTGCTCGCCTCCGCCGCATTCGTCAGTGCACTGGAAATAAAATAAGAAACAGTATCACTTTTACGTGCCTATACAAATATGCAGTATTGTCATTGCGTAAAAATCACACCGTGAAAAGGTACGTGAAGTAAATGTGCAGTGAGCTATGTCAATCCCTATCATTAGTGGTAAGTGACAGTTCATATCAAGCTAAACACCTAAGTTACATCAGTGCGATTCTGTAATCATCTCACCGTGGAACTGCAGGTGAAGTGAACCCGAAGTGAGCCAAGTCAAGTTATCAAATCAAGGAGGAATGACAGTTCACTCCACCGAAGTTTTCACGGTGACATGTTCACAGAACCGACGAGCTGATACAGTGATGCTAGTAGTAGTAGTAGTGTGTGTGTGTGTTCTGAGCATACCTACATTAATTTTTTTTATTTTTATTTCTATGTACCGTACGTGTGTCATGTAAGTGCTAAATAAATATTATTCATTCATTCTTTCTTTCTTTTCTTTCTTTCTTTCTTTTTTTTTCTTTCTTTCTTTTCTTTCTTTCTTTTCTTTCTTTCTTTTCTTTCTTTCTTTATGTAAAAATCTCAAGTGAGACTCTCTCAATCAAGGTGGAATTCCCGCTACAAGCTCACTCTACCTAAATTGTCACGATGCGATGTACAGAAAATACCTGCACATATTTTTAAAGAACGGACCGGCTGGTTCTAGTCATATTTATATTTCTGAAGGGAAGATGTCTTTTCGATCAGTGTACTGGTGGTGATCTATTTCTGACTGAGAAAATGTTAGGTTTTTTATCGCTTATAACAAAACAAAATGGCCTAGCCGGTTCCCAACTATAGTGGGGTCGGCTTCCAGACTTCCAGTATTACTAGATGCTGCAAAATACCAGTATTTTACATGAAACGACAGCCTGTTGAGTGATTTCCATACCCCTGAGTTTACACCTCAATTTGATATTCTAAAACGAAAGCGCTTACGGCAGTCCAAGGTCCAGCGAACCATTGCGGGGGACACTGCTCCTTGGGCACCGTGCAGGGCTTGGTGTCCTTGTACTTGATGAGGTTGTCGCAATTGGCGTCGTCCACCAGCTCCACGCCCCCACCTCTCGCGTTATCGTAGTACATGCCGCAGAACACCTTCCTGGTCTGCACTCCATCGCCGCAGGTAACTGAGCACTGTTGAGAAACAATGAGGGTTCAAGACCTGTTGATTTAAGCTACTCAAAGCTCAATAGTCTTCATGATCAGGGTACCTTGTTCCACTGCGTGGCGAACCACTGCACCTCGCAGGCCGGCAGCGTGTCCTTGTTACACTCCTCGACGTCCACTGGTCGTTTGTGGTAGGAGCAGAAGCTGTCGTCCACCACTTTGCGGCCTATCGTCGAACACACCACTCCTCGCGTACGATACTTAGACGTGCAGGAGTCGCACTAACAAAAAAAAAATAGTGGTTGAAATGGTCGTCTTATTCGTGGAAAAACAGTAGAACAATATTGGAGGAACCATAGAAATATAAAAAACATATCTTAAAAAATATATCTTCTTTTTCATATCTATGGGAGGAACGAACCCATCTACAGTAAAAGATGATAGAAATACAATCAAAGTGACCCGATTTGACTCGAAGCCGACCCCTTTATAATATTGAGGTCGGCTTCCAGTCAAATCGGGTTTCTGCCTAGCCTTTTCCCAACCATAATATTTGGGAAAAGGCTAGGCGGGCGGTCAATGGCAGAAAGCGCAAGTGTAATATTAAAAAAAAATAACCGAAAAACGATTTGATCTTAACTATTTGTAACAACTTAACACTGAAGTTTAAGTTACCACATGGTTACGCGGAATAAGCGAAATAATGCGTACGATTTTGAAATTCGGTCGACGCAAAAAGGTGTGGCGTGACGCACTGCAAGGGACACCAGAGAAAGAGCAGTACGCCTGATGGAAGGGTGCACAATATCTTAATATCTTCGTCACAGTCTTCTTGAGCGATCGGCACAGCGTTAACGACACAAACCCACCAAATTTCACTAATTATGAATTTTCTTTTGGGAGCGACGTAAACGCTCACACGCGACGGTCAGCCATTAAAAAGTTTCGATTCGCGAAGGCCCATTTAATGAATTCCAAAGAATCAGCGCAACCACCACAAAAGATTATATAGCAGGACTCACTCCAGACCAACCGGACACGACCCAGTCGACGGCTTCGCAAGGTTGCAGCATGCAAGGCACTTCCACCTCTGGTTTCTCTTCAGTACAATCCTTCTCGTCCAGGACTTCGATGCGGCCATCTATCCTTTGGTAGCAGTGCACCTGTCTCGTCCGCTTACCCACATCACAGAGCTCGTCACACTGATGAAGAAAGTAATCGATTAATTAGGTCCATAAGCATTAGATCGATGCTCCGGCCGTAGACCAGTATTCCTGTACAATTTTTCTTTGGACTTAATTGGAAATATCAGCCTCTGCTAAACAAATGAATGAAGCTGATTCCGATAGCAAAACATCCTAGTTTATCAACAAAATAATACCTATTCTTTACTGCTTCGAAAAGTGACGGGTAAAATATGGTTTTGTACTTACCGGTCTCCAGTTTCCGACGAACCATGTGGGGCAGGGTGCATCCTCGTTACACTTCTGGAACACGTCAGGCTTTGGGCCCAGCTGATCAAAACATTCATTTTCTGGTACTATAAACTTGACACTGCACACACAAATACATTATTCTTTAATTTTTTAGGCCCCATCGACATCGTTATCATGGTCTTATAACTTAGGAGATCTTTAACGACGAATGTCCCACATGTATCTCATCAACAAAAGTATTTTTGTGCCGCTAAATACAGGGTTCCTTCGCACACAGTGCGCAATTTTCCTCCTATCGTTAAAAGAAAATATTTCTCGAAAAAAAAATTGTTTTTTTTTGTTTTTGAAGAATTCGCATCATTTATCTCGTTGTTAAATATCGAATTAATGTTATCGAACTAGTGTTTTTTTATTATCGAAACATGGTACAAAAAAAAAAATGTGTCTATTTATTTTTAATAATCTTCCTAATGTAAGTCATGTAAGCCACATTAATATAAGATTTTTAAATTTTACACGTAAATACCGACAATAGTTTTCTTAATATAGGACGTTATTCAATACTAGCTTCTGCCCACGACTTCGTCTGATTGAAATTAAAAAAATATAAATGTTGCCAACGGCTCCATACGGATTTTTTTTCCATGTTTCTGATCTCGTGGTGGTTTGTGAGTCTTTACTACTCATGATGGTTCCA
>NDFZ01005418.1:0-12233 GCA_002192655.3 Mamestra configurata
GCCGTTTTTATAGATAATGGTACGGAACCCTTCGTGCGTGAGTCCGACTCGCACTTGGCCGGTATTTTGTGCATAAAGTCAGTTGTTATAAGGCAGACATAGTCAGAGAAAAGGCTATTCATTATTCTGAACAAAATTTAAAATTACAAGGTCTTCCTTTTATTTAGAAGAAACAAATGTGCCCATATAATTGAGCCTTTCGATCGGTACAATATAATTACAGGTTTTTTTTTCACATTTAGCGGGTTCGATTCCCGGTTCAGGCAGGCGATTATTTATAATTCTTTGAAGTAATTTTTTTCATCTACTTTATTTAAGGTACTTTCCCTCCATGTGGCAAAGTCTTGGGACGCCCTGTATGAATTCGTTTTAACATGTAATCCAAGGCACTTTTCGTGAATGTGAACTTTATCGTGTTCAATCCAGAGGTCGCAGACAAGTTAATTTAGTCTTATTTATGTACCGTCTGGTACGACGTGACATTTCATAATAAAACACCGACGTTCGAGGCTCACTACGTACTTTTGCTGAGCAAAAAGTTTGTTGAACGTCTCACAAGTTCTCATTACGTAGACTAACACAGGTATGTATCTATTTAAATTGGACCTAATTTCTGAAGCCATTTCGTTTTATTGACGCAACAGGTGTCGGATAAACAAGACTTTCTAGGCATCAAAAATTTCACAGCAGTTTTGAATTACAAAAATATAATGAGTTCTTGAAAACCTGGTTACATTATTATTCTCGGAATCGCGCCGATATAAATTGGCATTACAGGGGCACAGTACGTCCAATTTCAAAAAGGGGTATGATTAGGTGGTAGATAACAACGATAGAAAATAAAGGGTTATAAACCATTTTATGTTGCTAAAGTAACAGTTTTTGTTTGCGTTGGAGGTTAAAAAATTACTACACTGTCCCCAGACAAGATGTAGTTAAGCAATTTCGTGGTTTAGTCAGTGAAGAGGAAACAAGTCTAGTTAAAACTGCTTCTGCAAAACAAGGCATAACAGCCCTACAAAAAAACCTAGTGAACTACCGCTAACGTATCACGACTGTTTGGATAGATCTTCATAGATATACTTAATTAATAAAGCTAGCATTTAAAATTAGATTTTGGCAAGACTAATGGTTTCTAAGGTATTTTATCGGTCGTTTATCTGTACGTTAACCACTAACCAACGAATGGCGTAATGACAAATAGCGTTAACGGACAGATAAAGTACCTCAGAAACCGGACATAAGAAGATAAAATTTCGTTTGGTGAACAGTTTTCAAAATTTTCTGAATTGACAACTTAAACTCTCATGAATTTATGTAGTACCTGTCAATAGGTCAAGATAAGGCCAAACTATTAGTCGGAACCTTTTTGATATGGGAGGCTTAGTATGCCCAGGACGCAATTAGATCGTCATCGATCGGGGCTCCCAATTGATCAGACCTCAATTTTGAAAAATACCAATAAGTGTACATAAACGAGCTGAAAATGTATTCCTTCTAGATTAACTAATCGTACTAAAGAATTTTAAACCTAAAACTAAAACAGTTTCTCAAAACTTGAAACTAACATTACCCAGTTTAAAAAAACTCACACGATCAAACAAACGTAGCGTCAATATTGGTAGGCTATCAGGCCTATTATCAAGTACGTATGCGCACGCGCATTCGCTGTGTTATCGTCACACACACATGTGCATCAACGAGCATGCAACTGCGTAGTTTATTGTGAAATGTGTACTGTTGTGTGCGAGAATGGTTCCGCGAACTCGGGTATTTGTTTGACAAGGTGCAAATAAACATGTTTGTTTTAATACAAAGATTTGCATTTTAAGATTTTTAAGTACTATCTAGTTAGGATATTGGGGTCAAGGGTCGATAAGTTTTGATATGAGCATTTACTGTAATTGTCCAGGTGAAGGTCTAACAGTGCCAGTGACTGTGATAAATTAATATAAGTGCAGTATCTTGAATTTATGAGGAATGCAGTGAAACACAATTCAATGATTAGAATTAAGTCTTGAAAGATTTTAGACCCCAAGATTTAAAGTAAGTCAATCAATCATTAATATATTATTTATTAGTGACAATTTCTAAATGATCTAAGACCAAGTGCAATATTGCTTAACATAAGCACATATGTTTTCTAGACCCCTGACTGATACCAACTTCAACTGAACTTCTGATTTTGGAAAACGCTCACTTGCTTGAGTAATATCGAGTATTTAAAAAACATAGATACCTAATATTCCAAATAAGAAGTACGTTACGATTATAAAATAAAAATTTTAAAAGAAACGTCTATTCTGGATTTGGAATTTAAATGACTTAATTGGTATTTTTTATTAAACTAGTAATAATTTTATGAATTTTATCATAATAATTAGATTTATAAGGAGTAATAATAGAGCTCTCGATCAGAAATACTTGCAGTGATTCATAATAAAACATGTTTGCATTGAAAGGATGACGGCAGAATTAGTATTATGTAGGCTAGTCAGTCTTCAGTTAACCGAACATGGCAAGACTACCATCAGTTGTCAATAGAATGCATCTTCCAAGAAGCATGACAGAATCGTTAAACCAATAACATTCTCGTGGCATACATAAATATGTTAAAATTATCTACATCCGGATAACTCAACTCTCCGGACGCTCAGATGAATGGATGTACGACTCCGCTCCGATTGAAAATCAGGCCGCATCCGCCTATTAGCATTACAAACATTCTTAGTTCCGTACTAAAACGACTGAACATCTAACAAAGTGTCTTCTGTTATCTTTGTTGTCTTGAAGCGTGTTCTTCCCAAAAGTCATTTAAAAACACCAATAAAATTTGATACCCTACCAAGTACACTTTCTTCCCATGTCAGAACAATAAACATATTTTTCAATTTGATTGTCTGCCAATGATAAAAAGGCACAACGCCGTTTCCCTTTCATGACACAAAGGATAAATACATTAGAACCATATGACAATTCGGCGTAGAAAGGCGGCACGCGGCGAAAGCGCACGCGATTTCTGTACCCGAGCGACGGCGATCGGTGATATTATAACAAGTTTGCATTTAAACTGCTCAGTAAAAGCGTCCAAGGTATGTAGACCTCTGCGACAAGGTCGTATTTCTCCTTGGAGATCGCATGGTCGTGGTGCGAAGGGAGGTGTGGAAAGGCCGCGTGTGTGACGAAGGTATCGGGCCGACGAACGGATGAGACACGCTGCTACGTCATCGCTGTGCTGCAAACGTTCGGAACCGGCCGCGCTGCCGGCCGACAACCTGTGGTAGGTATGTCAGGAATGTGACTAGCCTCCGGTAGATTGGCGTGGGAGGTGCAAGATACCAGCGTTCGCTGTTTACGAACCGCAATTGCAAGTTTCAGTGTAAATATAAATTAATATAACGTCCTATGTCCACATTTTCTAATAAATTGTTTTTAATTCAATTTTATACTCAATTTATATCTATGGCTCGCTTCGCAATCATTAAAACACGAATATCGTTAAACGTTAGTCAGATGACGTCGAGTCGGTCAAATGATTATAAAACTAGGAAATCATGTGATAGTTGAATGTTAAATCTAACAACTTTGAGCTTTATTTGTTTGGAATAGAATACCAGCAAATTGACCAATATTGGGATACAGCGGTGCCTGGTTCTGTTTTGCGCTGCAAGTCAATTTGTTGTGGGTCCAGTAAGAACTTTAATTTTGTATTATTAAGCACAAGGTCGCATTAAAACCGTGTCATGGAAGTTTAAGTAAAATATATGGCGATCGTAGTTCGATGTAACTGCGCAGTTCTCGTGTCGAGACTTCGAGGAATCCATTAAGGCGATCTCCTTGACGCATTACTGGTAGCAATGCCACTCGGGGCACTATGCACAATAACAATGTGAAACTTACTGTTGCCAGGTTCACTTTCGTAGTAGGTATCCATCACTACACAACACGAAACTGAATTGTAAATTGCACTACACAACCCTAAACTAAATAGTAAATTGCACTACACAAAAAAAATCACAAAATTAGCGTTTTAAGTCACAAAGAAGCACTTGAGCAATCCAAACATCGTAAGAAATCCTCGTCCGGAGTGGAAGCAAACAAGCAAATGCGCTCATCGTGTTTTTTCACTGTCTAAAACTGTGGACACTTGAGTACGTCTTTGTGGATGAGCACAGAACGTAGTTGGAGAATCAATGCGTCGTCGGTGAGCGGTGGGCCGGCATCGTCGGGTGTCCTTGCCCGCGTCACCCGCGTGTTATTGTTGTGAAACAATGTTTATACACGTGGCGGCGTTGATGCGCACTTCACGTCTCCGTCGATAAGGACGCTATGTCGGCGCGGCCAGCCCGCCACAACTAACGCGCGAAACCAATGCTTGCTAGTAATAACCGAACGGAAGGCCACGTGATTCAGATGACAAACGCGTCGGTAAACTATACACTGACCGACCGCGAGCCATGCTTATCGGTGAACGATTTACTATCAAATCTCCATGTCGAGGAATTATTACTTACGTTGTATTACTTTTCAAACATGTTTCTAAACAGTCCCTTTGTAATAAGATGTAAGAATAAATTAAACGTAATCTAGAAGAAATGCAATTAGGTATCTACTTTAAAAGTTCTACTAAGAGGAATTAACTTGAGTCGGAGCCCGCAGCGAAACTCTAGCGACGACTCAAAAATATCTTTGAAGTATTAGGGGAGAAAAGCGCAGGACCCGCACCTCGAACAGTCATATGCATAAAACTACACGAATTCCTTTTTTCTCGGCTGCTTCCAGCCACGCAATTTCTCCGATTGTATGCAAATCCTCGACGCAAACAAAGAATGAAAAAGCACCGGCGCAGACGTTCGCTCCATCCCACCTGTGTCCCCCCATCGCGTCCGTCTGAGCTGCGGGCAAACTAGCGACCGTTGCGACGCAATCCGACCGAGAGCCGCACCGTAAACAACCACGATATTATTCCTGAATAGATCTCATCTCTTTACATATCGACCGCCACCGTCTTGTCGAGCACGCTTTTATTGGCCGTCTCCAACTTGTAAATTATTCAGTGAGTATTCTATTAAGCACTTAGGCAGAAGAATAATGCATCCAGTAGATTTTCATAGTGGCAGGGTCGGCGGGCGCGGCGCATAAACATCACCTTGGCCCGCACGCCCGGCCCGAGAGGAAAATAGAATCGAATGCATCAGAATGTGACCCATTTAATGAAGTGTGCGATAACGAATGGGGACGTCATATTGTGTACGTAATCTGTATTAATTTATATCATGACATATTCATATAATTCTCATTAGTAAACAATGCTAACTCACACGGTTACAACCTTGTATTCGCGATTGTTTCTACAATTTCTTCCGCGAGTGGTAACAGAGGTGTTTATGCAAATATTAGACAATTGAATAAATAAAACAACAAACATTATTGATTAATTTTACGTCACATAAACGTGGTAACGATTACACTGTTGTTGGGGAGCCTCATTTGGTGCCATTAAGTTTTTATTTGAGAAACTTCGCGTATTATTTTAATGCGAATGTCTAATTTGAAGAAAGAACATAAGTTACAACTCGAGCGTATAATTCATTAATCTAAGTGTCAAATATGTACTCGTGTCGTGTCTGTTTAATTTCGTAACGTTAGCGCTATAATCTAGGCAGGTAGATAGGAACATTTTTGGACATAGACAATAAAAAAACAGTTGACAATAAATCAACAAATCAAAGAGATTCCAAAGCACGAAGGTCGTAAAGTTGCAAGCAAGGATGTCATTAATTAAATAAAAGAAGCGTTGCGCCGTGCGTCCGCGTCACATCCATCGTCACAGACGTCGTCGGCGGCGCCGGTGCGGCAAGCGCGCTGCAGATGGTAGCACGCGAAGCCCGCGAGGCCACAAGACGGGTCCAAGGCAGGTTTAACGGCCGGCCGCCCGCCTGTCTGGCCGTTCACCCGGGGCCCGCGCGGGGGCGAAACGTGCGCGAAAACACCGCGCCCGCGCCGTTATTGCCTCACGCTCCAACCACACATAACCAAACGTTTTCCTTTGTCGTGTTATCTCTTTCTGATTCTTACAGACAGTAAAGGACGCGGCGCAAACGCACCGAGCGCGGACACAACACTAGAATACGCAGATACAAGGAAGCGATACACGATTGTGTATCTTATCGATCACCAAGCGATGGATTGGACCGGACCCCAAAATCTATACGAGTGTTGTTGAACTTGACTTGTCAACGACATTTGGCGTGTTTTCGGTTGTGATAAGTCGTTTTAAATATTTAACTTTATAACCCACTGAGTACATAAGAAGATATCTAGAACGTTTATATCTCTCGCAGTTGTTTATCCCATAACGGAACAAAAGCGTGAAGATAAGTAGGTAGTTTAATTTACGACCATTTCCCACAAAGGATTTACGCCAAAGAAATTAATGAATTAACCATGCCTCCTGTGTAATTAGGATGAACAGCTGTTCAGCAGTTGAGTTATTTACCAAAAAGCGTGCGGTCTCGTTCGGTTCGGCTAATCTTCGGTGAATGAAGGGTCTTTTACAGTTCACTCAATTGTTTTGATCTCGTAAATCCCAACAAATCACTTAGCGCGATTTCCTCAATTTGTCTGTCACACAAGATAAAGATTGTCAGAAAACAATAACACCGATTTTTGTTAATTAACTTTCGTTTGAGCTCGGCCGTGGTTTATTCTTCGCTTTGTTGTTACGCCAGAAGATATTATATTTACGTTGGTAAATATTAATTAATCGCTAGGATCCGTGGCTTGGCTTCGCTTCAGACCACAAATAAGTTTATGAAGGCACCTTCTGTATCACGGCTTTTCCCGGTTTTCCGGCAGGATTTTCTTTGCATCAAAGCGTTACTGTTTAGCAAAAGCGCAATTATCGGCGCCGGTTCTTGTTCTTCCATATGCGTCTGCTATTCATTAGATAATGCACTAAACTTAACGAACTTACTGTATTGCACAACTTTAGACTTCTGATCCTAAATTACACTGTACATCTATTCTTATCCCCAAGACATCGAACTTTACAGAGTTAACCTTCAAAACAAGAAGTAGGGCCTCACTGTTTCAATTTCAAATATCAAATGCGTCATAGATATTCGGCGGGCAATTTACTTAAGATCTCAAGACACCGACGCAGACCATTGTCCAGCATCCGAGCGAGATAAGTGTGTCGTTCTAGATTGTGCAAGCGGCCACCGTTGCGGCGTCAATGTGCAAAAACTTCGGCGGTCAACGACGCTGGGGCCCGATGGGGATGCGTAAGCGCAACACCACCAAAACGGACACCAGCATTACTCATTGTTCATATTTAATGTTATGATACGAAATAAGATTGAATTGAATCACTCATAATTGAACCAATTACTCAATTATAAATCTGATTTTAAGGTCACGAGAGTAATAAATTAATTTTTATTGTTTTGAATCTACCCTCAAGTTAAAGACTCCTTTCTGATATCCGTTAAATGACGATCAATTTAGCGTGGTCTTGAAAGGTCTCGAACAGGAAGTCGAGCTAAGGGCAATGAACACTCGAGTGTGAAGGTCGCAAAATAAATAAACGTGTCACAGTTGGCACTGGCGGATAAACTGATAAAATATTGTATCGCCTTGTCTGACTGACGAAAAACTGTCAAATACAGATTAAATGTCTAGCGTAGTGTAATTAGCTAAGTGAATGATAGTAGTAGATTATGAACACTTTGGTAATTAAGTAAGTGTTACTTGGTGCTGTTCTAAACAAAAGTGAGTGCAAACTTTTTAAAACGAGCTATCATCAGACGTCACACATTCATCCAGTTACCGTTAAGTCATGATGCTTTCCATACTCATTCAATTATTAAAATAACAGCACCGTTGGACGCGCAAAAACCTTAGCTGCCGGTCGATGACTCCGAGGGGCACTTTAGGGCTGACTCCGTCATACATCGTCAACTTCGTACCATATTATAATAAAATACTTAATTTATTTTCCTCATAATAAAGCACTGAGTGGGAATAGCGTGTACATACTTTCAGATTTTACCTTATTGATATCGGATACACTTTCTAAAGAGTAAGATTTCTAGAGACCGCGTTTTTAATTGTTGGGATAAGGATATTTAATACGTCGGGCACTGATATGTTTAATGTATGTGTATTGTGTTAGGTGAGATTTAATCCAATTAAAATGTAATACCTAGTTAGTTCGCTATGAAATCGTGGTCGCAGAAATAATGGGGCGCGATCACTGGCCCGCCGGAGAAATCTTAACCATTTGCATAGGGTACCTGAATGCCCACACACTTTGCCCACGCTGCATGCTGCCCGCGTATTGTCCTCGCCTGCCATGTATGAATAACTACCCCGAATGACTCGGTATTGAAATCTGATATTTCAAGCGTATTGACGGAAATGTTTCGTACCTAATTTGTTATGTTAATTGTATTTTTGTAACACTGGAATTAACGCCCATAAAGCATAGTGATTGACAAATATCTTTCTTGTTCAAACAATCGCGTTAACTTAATTTCGTGTTGCTCTGAATTTCATTAAAACGCGGCGCTCTCTTGGGTTTAATGTTACTTTATTACGACTTCTGACCTAAGAAATTTCTAATTATTCGAGACAATTTCACCGGCACAATGCGTACAGACAATTTTGGTGGGGAACGATAAATCGTCGTTCCGCATTCCGATGTGAAATTCATTCACGGGTCGAAACGAAGTCGTCTAGACAGTGTGTCGGAGAAAGGTGACCATTCACCGGCCGGCGTGACTCGCGAGGCGGCCCGACTGCGCTCCCAGCGACGTGTAACTAACTGGTTAGTAATCGGCTTCGTTATCATGTGAACACATTATTTTTTTTATAGTTTTTCGTACACTCTGCAGATACCGTTCGATTCAACAGTTAAAGACAACGTTTAAAAGTTATGGGAATTCTTCAAATCATCATGTATGACCCTGATTGAACTTAAGCAAGCACACAATTACGCAACTTTACGACGTTTATGTTTGGTTTGATTCCCAATAGAGCAGTAATATATTCTCATAGTCTTGTAAACAGCGAGGCGGTATCGGCACAAAGTATAAAACTAAATAATGCAAGTCTTGTAAGCGAGCACTTTCCAAACAACACGATATCATCTACATGACGGCGGTGCACGAACGTTTGGTTTTAATGACAGCGCACCGTGAGGCCAGCATCCGCGTAGCAACAGCTTTCAGTCAGTGAATGAAAGTTGATCGCGGCGGAAAAAATGCGAGTCCGCCGATGGTTCCGGTACAAACGACCGCCGTAAATATTTGGCACTCGGATCCCAAGCTGCGGCCCGACCACCGCATTACAATTTTCATCGACATTTCAGTACCCCACATTTTTTTAAACATCGTCGCTGTGTCCTCTTTTCTTTTTAGCTATAATGTTTGTCGCGGGACGAATTCGCTCCTTCTAATTTATTCTGCTAAAATTTTGTTTCCTCAAACATTCTGAGATAAATTAGCATGTTTTATTTCGCATTCATGAATCTCAAATAGGTTGTTAACGAATTTATCTGAAGTCTTCATCCTTATCCTTATAAACGCAAAGAAGGTCTCGCATTTATCCAAACGGCTTCCACGGAAATCCCTGATGATTATTTACAAAGAACGTTCACCCGTAAACAATGCAAACGGCTGCCAAGGTGGCCACCTAGTTTCTTTTTTTTTTTCGTAACATATT
Organism: Mamestra configurata; assembly: GCA_002192655.3. NCBI lineage: Eukaryota > Metazoa > Arthropoda > Insecta > Lepidoptera > Noctuidae > Mamestra > Mamestra configurata. The sequence goes on from NDFZ01005418.1 coordinate 9,727, forward strand.
CAAAATAGAGTGTCCGTGTTCATATTCTTTCTGAAAGATTTATTCAATATAAGTGATGGCATTAAGTTAGCAATTAATTTTGAAATACAAACTAAATGTTACTTCTTTTGGTTTAGCAGCAGTTATTTATCTTTTATTATTTGCGTAATTGGATATTATGCAAATTATTGAACTATAAATGTTAATTTAAATCCGGGGTAGCATGTCCCGATTTTCCGAGAAACTGGGTATTAAGAGTAGTCTTTGTGTTATTTAGAACTGGCAAATGCAACGATCTCCGGTGGAGTGCCAAAAGCGTGGGAGGTGAGAGTCGCAGGCATCACCACCGGAAAGTCGAATAAAATAGGTGTTACCGACTTTAAAGCGGGTCATCATTCCGACAAAACTGCTGTTTTATGTTACAGTGATCGTTATTAAATTACAGAATTCTTAATACTGCAATAATCGATGTTGATACTAACAGCGCGCGGTAAGTAAACAAATAAATTTAAGCGTCAAATGAAGTGAATCACTCAGTCGATATGCTCGATCGATGCGTTTGATAAGCTCGTACCGAAGACGACAAGTCGTATTTATGTAATAAAAGCATCAATGCAAGCAGCAAGCACCCACCCATCTGTGAGGGTTGAACACAGAATTAGGTTAAAGGTTGGGGAGGTCGACGCCGCGTTAAACAGTTTTAGGGTCGAGGCTATATGGACCGATCATAATTCGCCCCAAAATTAACTCCAAATTATGCCATAAAACATCTAATATTTACAATGTAAAAATAATTTGTTGTTAGGTTATTTGTAGCATACGCGGCAACTGGCTTATGTTATTTGTTTTTGTTGATTGATGGCTGCGAAATGTAGGACAACGAATTTAAGACTTTAATTACGGCGTGATATTTTCATGTCGGAATACAAAATTCTCGAGTTGGTTTCGCCGCTTTCGAAAATACAGAATGCCGAGAGTGGGAATCTTACATAAGAGGTTTTATTGCTGATCTGTACATTTTTAATTATCAGGTGTAATATGAATCGTGGAGTTTGTATTGGAAAACAGTGCAATTGAACAGAATGCCAGTGGAAAATCGGGGTCAAAGGGATGTAGGGCAGGGTGTACTCACCTACAGGTGGGTCACAGAGGGCTGTGTGCATTCAACAATGTACACCCACAGGGCTTTATTCACCTGCATTCGTTTAGCCTGTTATACCATTAAAGGAGGTCATAACATGGAAAATTGTGTTATGTCCAATGAATCAAGGGCCCATGTGATTTGATTCACTTGGATTGTTGCAGACTGGGGTTCTTACCCCAGTCTGCAACAATCCAAGTGAATCTGAACTGTTTAACACAGAGTTAAGATAAAGGGAATGAGTTTAGAAACTTTATGTTTGAAGGAATATCATGTTTCACTGCAGGAAAAATCTATTGAATGTCATGTACAAAATTGTTACTCTTCACTGGAAAATACCTAAACAAGCATAGAGAAATAAAACAAAACAATTTTCTTGTGTCAGCTTAGCTTAAGACTACCCTCTAAGTTCAGCATAATAATAGGTAGGTATAAAAATCTTGTTTCAAAACTGTCTCATTTATTCCACTGATCTAATTAGCTGATTACTGATTATGCTTGAGGTTCTATGAGATTTACTAATATTAAGCCAATTTGACCCTTGGTTTATAAAAAGGCTAATCCTTTTATAGACCAGGGGTCAATGTCTTCTGTATTAGTTTGTTTGAATGCAGGTTGAAGTAGTTGAAAATTTTGTTCATCTAAAATTTTGTGCTTCTGATTCACATGGGGGTAGAAAATAAAGCTGAACATGTTCAAACAAGCACAATTAATTGAAGAAGGGTTTGTGATCAATTTTTCAACAACTCAACAAACTATAGCAAAAAATGCAACTACCCTACAAATGAAAAAAGTGTACAAAATAACTGATTAATTATTCTATAAAAATACCATGTGCTCTACAGGAATGACTAATCAGTGTCAGAGAATCTCTTATGATATGGCTGCGTTTTACAGTAAATATGGTGAAATGTAACATCTATAGGATCATGCTGTAGTCAAGGAGGAAAACTTGACTACCTATTCAAACTACAAGCCAAATTATGTGACTACATGCTACAGAATCATGTTTTCTGTTGGTGTGTTTGCACAATTCCAATGTTGTCATTATACTTACACTTATTTTTGGCATTCTCATCCATGAGCATGTTGAAATGGTGGTGGCGGTTCCACGCAGCCATTTTGCCTTCGTGAGGAGCCCCGAGAAGCACTAGGGCCGCCCCGGCGGGCCCAACTCCGTCTAGGGGCTCCAGTGTCCTCAGCGCACTACAACTTTGTCACACACTCATAACCCAAGGAACATAGCTATCACACACTCGCGCTCAAAACGCCGTCGCCCCGGACGGCGATGTCATCGGCGCCGACGCGCGGCGCACATGCCTTGCACTTCCGCTCCACGCACTTATGCACACGCGGGTAAACAAGCACGATCAAAACGGCACCGAGC
>NDFZ01005418.1:13082-125929 GCA_002192655.3 Mamestra configurata
AGCGGCGCCGCGAGCCGCAGCCGACTGACACCCAAACACTCGTCCTGTGTCACGTGTGCGCTATGTGCGCTGCACCTAATCACATCGAACAACACTGCCCCGCACTATTTAATTCACACCCGATTAGAAATCACCGTCCAATATTACCCACAAATTAATTAATTCAACCGAACGCGACGCGAGCGAGCAAGACGCGCGACGCGGTTTCCCTTCGCCGATCCGATCCTCACTGCTCCGAATCGAACTCGCGAACAAAATAATAACAAATGTGCATGAGATGCTCGCTATAATATGTGCACGTGGGTTGCGTCACAGACAGGACCGACAAAATATTATGAAATCACTTATACCGATCAGAATGTTTCAAAAATTACGAAGGAATGCCTCTGAATGCAGACAGTTGCTGGCCAGCAAACGAATATAAAATTTTATGAAATACGAACTTCACTGGCACACTCACAAGTATCCAAGTGATTGCCTGATCAAAAGTTTAAACAGTATAATTACAACACTAATAACTACACTATTTGTAAACAAAACACAGCCCGTAATACATTCAGAAAATAACAGTTTTGAACAGTAAACGCGAACGCGTTGATCAAGCGCGACAAATAGGACAAAACATGGCAGACTCGAAAAGCACACGAATGTTGTCTATGGTCATTTTATTTTTAAACGCTCTGGTTTCATACAGAAAATAAATTGAATATTATGGAATACCTTTTTAATTCTTTGTTTTGGAACGGGAATCGTTACAAACGAACACGGAAACCAAAATCTTTTATTCTATTTATGAGTAATGGGAAATAAGTAATAAAATACCAGTGAAAATTTAAATAACTTTAAAACTTCTGGTGGGAAAACTAGAAAATCAATAGTATCTTGCGTGTATTGGAATGTACAAGAGAATCATAGACTAAAAATTAAAAGTATTGCCAGTACTAAAATCCAACTTTAAAAAAAAACTCGTTCGTTTCATTCATTCATTCAAACCATTTATTGCGAAGAAGGTGGCGTCGGGTGTCTCATTAATTAAATACGAAACTGGTCCAAATTATAATAAATTGTGTAAAAATAAACTAAAAAGGCCTAAAGTGGATAAAAGCAAACTTCTTTCTTACAAAAGTCTTTTGCATACAAACAAATAATATTAACAATAACGTGATCGAAGCGCGATCGTTACTGACGATTGAGCTTCTGTCGCGTTGTTTTTAAGTTGTGCTGATGATAAATCGTTGGTAAATAAAAAAACGGTCTCAAATAAATTTTTCATTACATTACAAACCAATACCAAGTTGAAAATTGCAAAAAGTAAGGAATTTTACGAATATAATCTTGTGTTATTTTGCGTCAACTCAAAATTCTGTGTGAGTGAAATAAAATCTAGTCTTTTAAGACCAAGTCAAAATGTCATTTTTAAGTTTTACTGAACCAGTCTGCAAAATAATATTCAATTTATGTACTTATGAGTCCAGACCCGCAACAAGCTTAGTCCTAGCTGGCTACTATCTATTTCTACAATCAAGACATGATAATGCTAATTATCTCGCGTATCAAAATAATTGAAACTGTTTTTCAATTAAAAAAATTCAGGTGCTAACTTAGATTCAGGGCTTTGGAATTTTCGAGTTTTGTTTTTATTTCCTCTTTCCAAGTATTTTTTTTATCTGTAACAATAACTAGGGACAAGAGTGAGTGAATGGAAATTGGAAAGTTCCGTTCAATGGTCACTTTTTTGCTCGACGTTTCTCGTGTTATCGTGTAAAATTTATTGCAAATTCGTAAGCTCTCCTACTTTTAAACCAAGAAAATATCAGTGTTTAGCTCTCAACATCTATTTGAGGAAGTTTACTTCTAAATTAACACATTCCAAGTTCGAGTGAGAGGTATAGCCAGTATAGGAATTTAGTAATACTGACCACGGAGTGAGGGACGCGTTGTGCGTCATAACTTGTAACCTTATTTCAATACTGACTGTGGTGTTTATTCTACACCATTCAGCGTAATTTTAGAACAATGCCTAAAAACGGCGGAAGAATTAGAAATTTTAAAAACAGTGAGGCTTTTGGTAAGTTTTTTCACTTCTTACGGCCTGGTATTTTTTTTTCCTCATAGGTTTGGTTGAAGGGGCTTCCCAATAGCCGTCATTGCTTTTGTTATGCAATAAAACCTGTTATTTTGTGCTTGTTTATTATTTTCACCACTCTTCCTGCACTCTTAGTGTATTGAAGGTTGTCTAATATGTTAGTTAAAACTAGTTAAAAGGCATTGACATTATCTTTATTTACAGAACATGACGACAGAATGCACACTAGTAACACAAGGCGTGTTAGTTTCAAACCAGGCACAAACAAAGGAAAAAACAAATGGAACAATGCCAAGCTACTGTTGGACGATGACATTGATATGACAGGATCAGCTGGAGGTCCTCATGTACATCGCAATCGAGCATTTAGAGGCCGCGGAGGTCGACTCAACTCTCCAGCACCAAGATCAGGTCATGGAATGATCAAGAAGAAGTTCATTCCTGGTCAGCTTCCATGGTATCAGATTATCATTCCGTATGGAGCTAAACATGAGAAAGATGTAGTTTTGCGCACACTACTCAGCTATATCTCACCAGATATCTTCATTCCACACTACTATAAGGTCAACGGAAATGCTGCGGTCTTTTACGTTGATGATGTTAAACTTGCTGAAAAGCTGTTCCATGCTGACAGGAAGATTACTATGTCAGATGGTTTCAAGTTAATGGTGATTGTAAGAAATGCTGTACCCAGTGTTGCTATTGATGCTGAAATGAAGGAGAAAATGAAGCTGGCTATGGCCAAGAGATACAATGCCACTACTAAGGCATTGGACTTGACCAAGTTTCATGCAGATCCAGGTAAGATTTCATTGAAATTTTGAAATGTTTTAAATTTTTTTTTGAACAGCTTTAATATGGTTCCTTTGTTGGTAAATAAATAATAATTATTATTATTGGTTTATAATGTATATTCGAGCTGTTTAGGGTTGAAACCTGGGATTGTGGTGCCCTTGTGCTCACAGTTCCAAAGAAATTTCGAAACGGCCGGTTGACACTTTCTGTGACTCAAGAGCTGGCTTTTACTTTGGCCAGAAGCTAAGCATTGCCATTCAACATGGTAATGCTGCAGTTTCTTGGGCACAATCATCCATGTGGTGTTTAAAATTGGAAATGACCACATGGACCTGGGATCATTTTGTAATATAACTTTATTAATTTATTTATTTAACAGTTTATGTACACACATTTAACAAATAGATAAGAACAAGGGAACAGAAAAATAGGTACAAAGGTGATGCTTATTTCAAAAGAAATCTCTTCCAGCATACCTGCGAAAGGAGAGTCGAATAGAAGAGATGTAGACATTGTGTGTAAAAGTTATGCTAACTTAAAAAGACAATAAAAACTTTAAATATAACATACTATACATAAATATGACTAAAATTAATATCATACTACTTAAATAATAATAAGATAAATAATAATATATACTTTAACCTTTTGAACACCAGAGCATAAACGCATCGGCGTGCCCCCGACGCCAAGCCAAAAATTCGCCGTACTTTTTGTCACATATATGTGACGTTTGGCGTATAGGGCACGCGCTTGCTTGTCATGTATACGTGACAATGGAGTTGGGAATAAAAATCGGTAGAGTGGGGAGGGGATATAAGGAGTTTTCAAAGATGCGACCTGCAAGGCGCATCAGAAGGACGGGAATAGGAACTTTGTTCTTACTAAGAATTAATAACTTTGAAAGTCGGAGCCAAAGAATTAATGAAAACAAAAAGACAAACTCTTGAAACTAGGCTAGACTAAACTTGTTTAGATAAAAGAACAGTAAACCATGTTTATTTACTCTGTTGGTATAAGCAAAGATATTATTTAGGACCTGTCAGTGTTTTTTAGAATACAGTATGAACTCTACCACCTCAAAGTATTCTTTAAAATTGTTTTTTTTATCTTTCAGAACTCTCAGATATTTTCTGTGCCCTGTTCCGTCCAGTGATCATGCTCGCTGTCATTGACATTATTGCTGAAAACATTCCTGATCTTGAGGCATTGAACCTCAACGACAACAAACTGCATGGTATTGAACACCTCAAGATCCTTGCTACAAAACTGAAGAACTTGAAGATTTTGTATATGGGCGACAACCGGGTAAATTTGAGTTATAATTAGAAAGACAAGACATTATTCATTAGAGCTCCGGTATACCTATGACCCGGACGCGCCTAGTATATGCAAGCATTGTTTTCCATTTATGATGAGTGATAAGACCCAGATTTGGAAATGTGCAGATAATGCTTTGAGCAGAACAACCGGATTAACTTTTTTATTATATAACCTGTATTGTGACAATCGTCAATCAGTACGCAAAATAAGTGCTTGAACGTGGAGGTGCAGAAACCAGCCCAATTTACATAGATACATAGTTAACATTGATCCACTGCAGAGCCAAAGCCTTTCTTTCCACCTCCCTTCATCGAAGTACTTCAGGGTGGAAGAAAAAGACTGATCCCGCCTTTTATCTCTATTTCATGCTACAAAGATCTATGAACAAAATAAAAATCATTTCATTTTCATTCCTAGATTCCATACATCGGGTCTCTGGAGCCATTAAAGACCTTACCACTGGTGGAGCTGTACCTGAAAGGAAATCCGTTGGTGACCAGGTTTAACGATCACGAGATCTACATCAGGTAGTGTTACAGAACATGTATTGGTGGAAATCTTGATATTGTACTACACTTCTTGTTTGAAAGGTGCTAGGACACTTGGGAAAGTCTTTAACAGAAATAAAGGGGATTTTCGTTGAGACAGACACTTGAGAAGTTCAACATGGTGGTCAGCATATTTAGGTCATCTTAATTCAGGGTATTACATGCTTCAACATGTTCTTGGGGATATTCATACATCTCCAGAGGTTACTTCAATTATGTTTTATAAAATATATTTTTCAAACAATATTAATTTTCCGCCGACATATTTCTATAGTGACTTGTTTAATTATTCGAATAGGAGCAGAACTGTAACATGTTATTTTTAATTAAAATTACTATCCGATTTTTGCTATAAAATGAAAAGGTTCTTCTTCAACTTGACAGTACAAAAGAATTTCAGACTACAACAATTTCCTGGGATGTAAAAAAAGCACTTAATAATTGCCTAACCTTTTCTTTCCGCGACAGTGTTTCCTCGCAACGAAAACTGTTCTGCTCCTATTTTTTTATTACATTTCAGAAACTGCAACCACCCTTTTCCGAACCTAGAGGTAAATCTAGGTGGAGGACACGGTCGCAGGTTCAACGATCTGCTGATTTAAATCAAATAAAAATATGCATAATATATACAATCATTTATCAAAAAACTTGAATGCAAGATAAATGTGTCATGTCATCATGTGAACGGAGACTTTTGTATTTTACAAAAAAAAAAATAACTATGTGGTCTTCTTTAGTTAGATTACCCAAAAATATTGGACGTGTATTTATTTTTTACGATATATATTAAAGCGAGTTCAAATATCTCGTGACGTCACGCATTGGTACATTTTTTAAGTAACGTCACCCGCCCCTATTCTTGAACGTATATTCGTGACAATCTAAGTAGTCGAATTTGATAGCAGGATACAACATTGTTTCACTAGTAAGTTTGAAAGAGAAATGAAATAAATCTCTTTCGAACTTAGTGGTAAAGCGATCTACTATCCCTCTCTACTCAGCTGTCAAATCCGACTTCTTAGATTGTCACGAATATAGGTGGGCTTTACCTAGTAACTTTGTATTGATTTGAAAAGGCAAAAACCACATGTCCATTATTTTTTAAAATCTAACTGATGCACCAAATAGAATTATTATTTTTCTATTCAGGAAAATTACCCAACTATAGTAAAAATATTCCTATTACATGTATTGTGTAGAAATACTGAATTAATATTGTTGCACTTTGGTTGCACAACATTTTTGAATAAACAGCGTGTGTGATCATTCAGTGATGTCATCTTGCATTCCGGTTTTCGATAACTTAGGATTGAAGATGCTTGCGTATATAATTTCTAGCGTCTTAAAAATGTATCCTGTGCATGAAGTATGAATGTATGTTGATGTGTACTATATTTTGTTTTGAAAACTGTTACATAAGTTATGAAAATAATGTTTCTTTGACTAATAACTATGTCTGATTTGCCATACAAATTTGTTGTATAATTTTTAATCTTTATATGCAGCCGCTGTCTTACAATGTTTCTTTTTTAATTTATGATTTGCATTCTTATTTTGAATGTATTTGGATAAACATAACATGGTACCGGACTCTGATATAAATCTGAAAAAAAGGCATACTAACAGTAAGATTTATATTACATGTTGCCTTTCTCCTTAAAATACACTGTCGGGTACTATATACAGCCGAAAGTATGTAAAGTCAGGGAACATGATTTCTTAGGAAATTTAGGAATCAGCATTAAACTCTCTTCATTCATATTCTAAAGGCCAACTACTTAGTCATATAACATTTACACAGAAAATTCACGTATAAACATCCGTGAATTTACCTGCATAAAAATATAATTTATTTGATCCCCCAGTTAGACCATCAAAAAAAAAAAAATACTGATGGCGCAATTTTTGCTTTATCAAATCAATTAAAAAGGGTTGTGACTTCACACACAGTCGCGTAATTCCAACGCACTGTATCGTCTTATATTTTTTTATTTACGTGATAAAAGAAAAAAACGTGTCCATTATTTTTTGGTAATCTAATTGTTGGACCAAATATTTTTTAGGAATCTACCCTATTCATGTCCCTGACTGTACATTCAGAGCACCACACATTTATTTATTTTGGTATACCGAATTTAAATACGTATAGATATATAGATAATATTTAGGGATAATGTCTGATAAAATTACTGATAGTACAAATGTATAATACAGTGACAACTTTACAATTCTTTTTTCATGTAACTTGGACTAATAAGTACCTATCCGTAGTTTTATCACTCATTATTGAAAAGCATGATACATCAAATGTAGGTATGCAATGCTTAAAAGAACATATATAGAGGCGGTAACAAATAAGTCAAAGAAACATCTAAATATATTTCTTATTTTTATGTTAGGGTATAAATTGGACAAGCTAAACCGAATTAATCCATGGATTCAGTACTTCACACTTGCGGATTGAAATTCAGATTTGCACTCTAATTGTTTTGCCTATCGTAATGACAATGGCTTTCATTTTGGAAATTCAACAACACATTGCGTTATTATAGCAGTCAAGCAATCATATTTATCAAACATTTGAAGCAGTCTATTCGTCAAAGTTTAAGCGATTGTGATCACGAGTGTCACGGAATTAGGGTGCAGATTTCCGTAAACGCACTCCATAGCTTGTCTTGTCAATACCCTAAGTTATACTGAAACTAACTTGTGACGTGAGTTTCAGAGAGATTTATGTTTCATGCCATTGCCATATTATTTGTTGTCTCCAGCGATGTGCGGAAGAAGTTTCCCAAGCTGACCAAGTTGGTAAGTAACTGTTCCTTTCTGTTTCTGAAAATTTTGAATATACTATGTACTGTGTGACAGGTTTGCCAACCCGATAGAGATGTTCTATCTTTTAGCAACGATTGGCAGATAACGGTATGATGTGGGCTTTAATTAGCTATGACACTGCGCAAGTAAAATGTCAATAAGGCCGCAATCCCACTGGCGTTTTACGAGTGTTGGCGTTTCAAAATAAAAAAAAATAAAAAATCTCTAAATCTAAATAGTCTAAATAGTATATTATTTTTCCTTCATTAATACATTTTGCCGCAGTACAGTAAGTAACGCAGTTGCTACACCTACTTGTGTCATTGTCATAGTGAATGAAGGCCCTGCTGAAATTATACACCCGCTGAATATAAATAATTCAACCCTAAACTCATACCAAATAAGCACACTTTTTTAATAATCAATATTCCTTTCTTTAAAAATAGGTAAGTGGTTATAACCAGCCTGTATCTAAAAATAATAACCCATCTTTTCCGATCTCCTCGGTAAGATAGCCGGAGAAACACTAACCCCCTAACAGATCCTTGTTGCAAATTCGACCGTATTTTCCAACTACTACAAACCAAAATTACCTAACAGGACGGAGTGGACCTGCCCCCAGCCATCGGCTTCGATGTCCTAGAAGACGTGCACCTACCACCTCACCAGCAATCATTCCTGGTTGACCCGGCAGGCCAGGACTTGGTGCGCGAGTTCCTTACTCAGTACTTCGCGATTTATGATGCCGAGTCAAGGCAGCCGCTGCTTGAGGCTTATCATGAGCATGCCACAATGTCTATGGCTGCTAGCTACTTGACGAATGATAGTCGGAATGCTGCTACTCAAAGGTATGTTAAATTTTAGTTTAGTTTTATTTTTTGTAGTTTCAGAGATTAGCGCGTTCAAAGAAACAAACAAATTCTTCAGCTTTATTATATTAGACTAGCGGACGTCACGCGGTTTCATCCGCGTAGTTCCCGTGGGAGTACGGGAATAAAATATAGCCTATGTTACTCGCTGATAATGTGGCTATCCATTGCTGAAAGAATGTTTGAAATCGGCACAGTAGTTTTTGAGTTTATTCATTACAAACATACACACACACAAAAATATTTTTTTCCTCTTTATAATATTAGTGTAGATAGTATATTAGTATAGATTATGGGAAAACTTAAGCACTCAAACCTATGGCGTTGTTTGGTTTTACTTCTAGTTATGGTTTTATAAATTATGACATTCAATTCGGTATATTCGGACATCTTTTCTTTTCTCTTAATGTAATTAGTAATTATCATCTATTCCAGACTAAACTCGTACATCACAAACAGCCGCAATATCCTGCGTATCACGGAGCGTGAATCTCGGCGACGATACCTGCGCGCGGGCAGGTTGCAGGTCGTCTCGTTCTTATCAGACCTGCCGAAGACAACGCACGACCTGATGGGATTCGCTGTTGATTTACTTATATTTACTGTAAGTAGTATTTTTTGGTTATTCTAACTCGTAAAAGTGATTTGATATTGATAGGCAGTTATTAGGAACTAAGTCAAGCAGTTTGTTGTCTACAAGATGTACATTTAGGCCAGTTACTGATTAGGGGTTTCATATTAAACCTTCAGTCTGGTGTGAATTCCAGTCATCATTCTTGGCAAAGGTAAATAACTAAAGCTCCGCGCAAACGGGCCACCGACCATAGCCACCGGTGGCTGTCGCGCGCCACGTCCTTTGGTACCGCGCAAACGAAGGTGGTCGGTGGCTGCCACGAGTGTCGTTGTATTTGAGTAGCGAGCAGCCGCTACCGGTGACATGTCGCGGACACTGAGTAACGAGTGGCCGCCACCGGTGGCGTTTCGCGGACACTGAGTCGCAAGTGGACGCCTCTCGCTACACGTGTGCTGCGATTCCATACAAAACGTGTTAAAAATCATGTATAAAGCTTGTCGCCAGCCACCGGTGGCTGTGGTCGGTGGCCCGTATGCGCGGAGCCTTAGTCCCACTTGCCACACGAACCGCTAAATGCATTTAGCACTTAACTAATTTAAATCATATATCAATAAAGTATGTTCTAAATATTATGTTAAGTGTTGAATACATTTAGTGGTAAAGGGGGCCTAGCCATTGTAGTCGGTGTGGTTATCTTGACAGCTTTTATATGTACTTGAATTTAAGAACTCTGAAGTTATCTACTAAATAGCCCCTTTGGTTGCGGAATCTGTTCGAAAGAGTCACCGCGCCCTGGAACGTAAAGAGCTTTAGGAGGAACACAGATGGGTTTTAGTCAGGAAGAGTCTGACACTCCCTTCTGCTCCGCCCAGAGAAAAGGAGTCAATTAATAATTTTCCCATCCATAAAAAAAAATGTGGCCCCTTTATCATAGGGACATAAGTGTTCTGGTGAACATAATAAACATAAAATACTTTACGTCTAAAAATTTACAGAGGCAGACTTACCTAATGTCTTAGACCGCTTTCACATTTAGGCGACTTTAGCAGAGAAAAAAAAGTAAAGTTTCTAGTAGTTTGTTTAGCTTTTGTTTCTATGTGAAAGCGGCCTTATGGAGGATTCCATACCTAATACCTGCCATGGTTCAAGCACTCAAATTTACAAAGCTAACAATATCTTACCTTCTACAGCCCGCCATGATCGTGCTGACGATGAACGGCGTCTACAAAGAGACGACGACAAGCGGGAACCCCGTCCGGTCGTTCCACCGCACCTTCGTGATCGTGCCCAACGCCGGCGGCGGCTTCTGCATCATCAACGATATGCTCTTCATCACTAACCCTACTAAGGAACAGGTGAGATTCTTTTTTGTTTTTTTTTTTTCGATACTTCAATTTACACAGCATAAACAAACATAACAAATGTCCAAAACCTGCAAAGGTTTATGTGAAGTAAGCTCGCTACACAAATACGTATTACTTAAAGTAAGATTTAGACATCTATATTGCAGAGAGAGTTGTTGAATTAATAATGCCGAATTTAATGATTGGCTAATCTTTTTAACATTAAAATAGACAACATTCCCGCCGTTAAAGCTGGTACCTATACTAGGTTAAAAAAAACCCGCCAAGTGCGAGTCGGACTCTCACACGAAGGGTTCCATACCATAAACCAAAAAAAAAACACGTTTGTTGTATGGGAGCACCCATAAATATTTATTTGGTTATGTTTTTTTAGTATTTATTGTTATAACGGCAACAGAAATACATCATCCGTGAAAATTTCAACTGTATATCTATCAAGGTTCATGAGATACAGCCTGGTGACAGACGGACTGACGGACAGACGGACGGACAGCGGAGTCTTAGTAATAGGGTGCAGCTTTTACCCTTTGGGTACGGAACCCTAAAAACTACACTGGACAGCAAATAAACCGAGCCACCCGCTACCTAGGCACTCTTAATTCGATTTTCTCAAAAACTAAAAAACCTACAATTATCAAAGTTGTACCTACAGAAAGTGCGTTTCATGGTGATTAAAATGAAAGGAAACTCATTGGGTTTAATCAATATTTCAGTGTTTATTAAGGATTTTACAAAGAAGAGTCGTTTTCCAGTCGTGACAATCGTTAGTAATGATAAAGTGAAAAAAAAAATTAAAGCCAAAAACAAAGATAAAATAAAAAAAAAGTTTTTGATCAATATTCGTATTCCCTCCCCTTGCTCGGATAACTGCCAGCATCCTTGTATTCATCGACCTTACCACCCTGACGATAAAATCTTGAGGAATTGTATTCCACTCCTCTTCAATTGCGATTCGCAGCTCTGGAAGCCTTGTTGGAGCAGGTACCCGGGCTCGAACCCGACGTTTCAGCTCATCCCATAAGTGTTCTATCGGATTCAAGTCCGGGCTTCGAGCTGGCCAGTCCATCGTACGAATGCTGACGTCGCGTAGATACTGGGTCACCACATGAGCAACATGAGGCCGTGCATTATCATGCATCAATTGCATATCCTGTCCGATATATCCTGCGTAAGGTACCACATGGTCTGCGAGGATTTCAGTAATGTAGCGATGAGAGGTCAGTCCACGTGTACGGCCCGTCGGTTCGATGAAAACTAACGCTGTATGTGCTGTTAACGAGATGCCGCCCCAGACCATTACAGATCCTCCTCCATAAGCAACAGTTTCCTCGATGCAACACTGAGAATAACGTTCTCCAGGGCGACGATATACTCTCTGACGTCGATCACTTCCATGTAGACTCACCCTGGTCTCATCAGTGAAGAGTACATTACTCCACTGCTCTAATGTCCAATCCCTATGCTCTCGAGCAAATTCAAGTCGTGCTCGACGGTGTGCTACCGTTAATGCTGGGCCTGTTGCAGCTCTTTTTGGGGTCAGGTTCCGTTCAGCAAGTCTCCTTCTGACGGTATCTGAACTTATGACCACTTGGCGTTCGTCACGCAGACTTTGTTGGACTTGAACTGCGTTGAGGTGGCGATTTCGCAGAACAGTAAGGTGGATATAACGATCATCTGCTGCTGATGTAGCCCTAGGTCTGCCCGTACCTGGACGGCGATCGAATGCTCCAGTCTCTAGGTATCGTCTGTAAACTCGTTGCACCGAAGATCTGCTGATTCGAAGCCTTCGAGCGACTTCACGTTGCGCAATGCCTGCTTGAAGTAATGCTACAGCTTGAGCTGCTTCCTGAGGTGTTGTATCCATTATTAATCGAAAAAAGTAGCAAAAACACACGCGTCTGAGCAAACGATGGACAAAAACTAAAGAAATGATAAGAAATATCCGACTATCCTCATTGTAGAGAAAAAGAACGCTAATTTCAAACTCTGGTGAAAACAGAGCAAATCGTTAGCATTGTGTTTGTTGCTTGATTACAATGTGAGTTGACGGTACTTTCGAATTAATTTGTAGTCATTTTAATCACCATGAAACGCACTTTTTGTAGGTATAACTTATAGTAATTGTAAGTTTTATACTTTTTGAGAAAATCGAATCAGAGTTCAACAAACTAACTGGACACCACAACAACCGATTGTGTGACTGGTCATCAGGGAACCAGAGAGTGTGAAAAGGCACAAATATGTTAAAAAATAAAAGATAAGAAACGGAGTAGACCGCGAGTTATTCGTGAAGGATTTAGAAATAAATAAATTTTATGTTGGCATAATCCAATCCATCTTATCTGTACCATCTTCGGAGATCATTAAAAAGTTGTGCCATTTAGTTATGGTCCTCCACAAATAACTGTAATTCATTAACTATTAAGTAATATTTTAAACTAATACTGTTTAAGTAAGCCAACTAATGTAAAAGGGTACGATGGGGCTGGCATATCTTTGATAAAAGCCCCTAAACAAAAATAGATTAAAAAAAAAAAAAAACATGTTAAAAAATAAAAGTAAACTAAAAAAAAAAAAAAAATTTCTATCCCAGGAGGACAAAGCCTTCGCCACAGGTGTCGTAGTCGAGCCTATTCCCCCGACCCCTGCGCCGACTCCAACACCCGGCATGGTGGCACAACCATCACAAGACGACACGCAGAAGATGATGCTCACCATGCTCAGCCAGCAGACCGGCATGAACGATCATTGGAGTATCAAGTGAGTATCTGGAAAATAAAGCTGAATTCATTTTTCCTCGCATTACATAGCTATAACTCACCAGATTATGACCACTTTGAGTTTTCTTAAGCCTCGAATTCAAACCGTCCATGATGTTTGCCAAGGGCATACCATCTCCTGGATTCTTGATTTTTAGGGCACATTTTGTGTAAATAGCGTTTGTGACTTGACTATTCTGTTGGTGTCCTGTGACAATTTTATGCAATATTAAATGTTTTTTTGTAGAATGACACATCTGCCACATACTTGTAGGTTTAATTGACAAACGAAGCTCTGCTAAGCAGAGCATTTTTTGAAACTTAATGCGCCTTATTTTCTGTACTTTGTTTTATGACTAGCTTAGGCTTGTTGTCCATGTTTTATCATAAAATTACTTTATTTCCAGCTGCCTACAACAAACGGGATGGGACTTCCAACGAGCCCTATTTGTCTTCAATCAACTAAACACAGAAGGGAAGATCCCCCCCGAAGCGTTCGTCAAGTGAATATAAAACATTTAAATAGGGCTGTGCCAGTGTATATATAAGTTACGAAGAATAAATAACTATTTTTTTTAGTTAAAATAAGACTTCTTGTCGTCTAGTTTATCTATGGATAATTGAAAGGTGTTTTTATGCTCACTTAGTCCGTGGAATTTTACTGCCGCGATTTGTGGAATATATGAATTATTAGTTCAAAAAAGAAGAGTGCTGATGAAAAAAAAAACATTGTTTGAAATGTTGAAAATGCACAAGAAATTAAACATGATGAAGAAAGCATCTCATCTCTTGATGATCTATCAAGAGAATGGAACAGCAATTTTTTCTGGAAAATGCTATGAATCCCTCAAATATGAGGCTAAAAGGGCGTAGAAAAGGAAAAACAAGTGAAAATTAAAATTCATTTGGAAGTCATGACACCATTCAAGAATATCAAGATAAATCAAAATACCTTCGAGTGACCAATTACCACTCAAAAATTCCAACACAGACGTGAAATGGAAAGAAAATGGAGAGTTCCACATTATTTTTTCAACCCATAAGTAATCTTCGCCATATTGTAGTTGTGTTCGGTTGGAATCTTTTTCTTAGAGGACTTCAACTTCAGTTATTATAATCAAGTTATGAGCGAAATAACTCGATTATATTCAATAGTCAGAAGATTTCACTACGGAAGACGCCTTGGATTTCTTTTTTATTTGTATGTTTTGTGCGTTTGTTTGTTCAACACTTGAATTTGAGTAAAAAAAAGTTCCTAAAACAATAATTAATTTGATAAGAAAAAAAAAGAAAGATTTTGTTTTCATTGTTTAAATTTTTGGAAGAATTGGTTGTAAAATTGATGAATTTTCTTTAATTACTTTTTATAGATGGCCGTGCGATGCTGTTGACTTACGTTTAATTTATAATATATAACTATATAAATCTAACTTTTTCATTGAACGTTTTGCTACTACATCACACAACCAACTATAATAATTTCGATTTAAATTCTGCCAATTACCACTATAACAAATATGTCTTTTAAATTAGTAGTTCATTGCCTCATCTTTGGAAGAGTTGTTAAAAATACCATTGTTTTGGAAAAGAATATTTATATAAATTGTAATCCACGAATTAATATCAAAACATTGTTATATAGAAATGTTGTAACATCATTACTATTTGTCAAAATATCGTGTTTTTATGATTTTTGTAATGCTTACAATACTTCATTGTATGTTCTTAATATTGATCAGCCCTTTCTCCTAAACATATTGGGATATTGTCTTCAACTCTAACCAGATGCTATTTGTAATGTAAAAAAAAACTAAATGTACTCATTGCACTCAAAAATAGTAAAAAAAGAATGGCGCGTAACATTTATTATTTGAATTGATTTTGTTATTTGTAAATAGTCGTTATTAATTTTAATTATACTTTCGTCTGGGGGTCATCAAGGCCGCAGTGTTGATAGTAAAGGCTAAGTTCCTCAAAGATCGGCAGGTTTTCAGTACTTGATGTTACAATGCTGGGTCTGTGAGGACCCAGATTGTTATATTCATAGTGTGCTAGTCAATGGACAGTGCATTACTGTGGCGGAACCCCTAGACATCGTCTTAGTGGGCTAGCTGCAGCGTGTGATATTTTTACACTAAGAATTTCAGAAAGTACTTTTTTACTTAGCCGTGAAGTTTGGGGACGGCCGAAATCGTCCTGCGGCCTCGGGGTGGAGTTTAGGGTTTATACTAAGAGCTAACGTTAAGACTGTTACTGAAGTAAATAAAACTTTCTTTTTTTGATCGTATTTTGTGTTTAATTTAAAAATGAGCCTATAGTTATTGAAGACGGTGAATAACAAAAACTAAGTCGTGAAAACACACAAGTTGCCTTGTTCGGATCAAGCAATTGAGGTACCTCTATCAATCTGCACGATCCTTGGTTGCCGATCCTGTGTACCTGCTATATTCGTACTTAATGCAATGGGCGTGACCTGTTGGTCTCGCGGTCGGAACTGTTCCTGCTGAGCGGTCCCTGCTTTGATTCTCAGGTTAGATACAGCGGCAGTCCGGAGTTAGGGAGTTGACAGTGTGGCACCCCCTTGCCCAGGAAAGCGTGATTTCTCCCTGCGAGTGTCGGATTGCCGTCCCATCGGAATAAGTGAGCGAGGGAAACAGCGTGCACTTGTGCTCTGTAATATCTCCTCCGCTGGTGGCTGGTTACCACCGCGATTGAATGCAGTGACCGTATTTATTATTTATTTATTATATACTTTATTGGAAACCACATAATAAGAACAGGACCATCAAACTTAAACTAAGTGTACAATGGGCGGTCTTATCGCACAAGGCAATCTCTTCCAGACAACCTTTGGATGGATTGAACGAAGGGAGATAGATTTAGGGCTGTCAGTGTCCAAACGTTTTAAACAATACTAATTAGATATATTAATATAAAATACATAAATACAATACCAATTTATATATTAATAAATATCAAATATATAATTGAGACAGGAGCGGAAAAATTAAAGTGAAAGGTAATGCTCCTTCACCGTTCTTTTAAACTCTTGTAGCGTTTGGGCACGCCTCACTTCTAANTACCAATTTATATATTAATAAATATCAAATATATAATTGAGACAGGAGCGGAAAAATTAAAGTGAAAGGTAATGCTCCTTCACCATTCTTTTAAACGCTGGTAGCGTATTTCGATCTGGAGGACTATTATTATAGGTATAGCACTACACAGTTCACTTGCCAAATGGCCACGTGTGTAATACAAATATGGGAAACGGGAAATCTCATTCGTATTGTGGTTAACCTTTTAAACGCCAGAGCATAAACGGATCGGCGTACCCCCGACGCCAAGCCACAAATTCGGCCGTATTTTTTGTCACATATTTATGACGTTTGGCGTACAGGGTACACACTTGCTTGTCACGTATATGTGACAATGGCGTTCAAAAGGTTAATCACCAGTTACTCGTAAACTCGTATGCTGCTATGAGGACAAAGGTCTTCCCCGGTTGCTCCTTATCACTGCTCATTAGTTTGTGTACGTGTTAATTAAATATTAGTTATAGGACAAAATAAACCTCGTATACCTATCGGATATCTACCTACAATTTATGCGTAGGTTTTGTAGTTGGGAATCCCCTGCACCCAAATTAATTAATTTTGGCGCTTCAATCCAAGCTTGATTAATACATGAATAACACATAGGCAACAATTTATGCCGTGTAAATAATATTATTAAAGTTGTGATCGGAGGACCACCAGCAGCACCTAACTAGTTAAAATAAATCGGTACCAGAGCCTTCACTTCGACATGTTTACAGAATCGACCGGCTCTTATAAGATGATTCCGCTTAAACCAGTGGAGGCTAGAGGCAATCAAGAAATAGGTAAAAAATCAAAAAGAAAGTTAAAAAAAACCGGCCAAGTACCATCGCCATTATTATAATCCACTATTATGGCGTTAAAATCGAGCAAAAAAACTCCAAACACCCCCCTTTGTTAATGTTATACTTAGCGACAACAGAAATACACACTGAAAATTTCAACTGTCTACTATTCATGATATATACTTACAGCTCGCTGACAGATAGACAGACAGACAGATGGACAGCAGAGGGTTATTAATCGGGTGCCGTTACCCTTCGAGCACGGAACCCTAAAAAGGCAAAATTTTCAGTTTGACTCAAAATTGATGCATTGATATAATGTAAGGCGTCTCAACAAGCTCGGAAAATGTTAAAAACACTTGGCGTAAAACACACACAAGAAAAGTTAGAATGACGTCAATAAATCCTCGTATGATTTCGTTTATCCCATTTCCCCACCCACTTTTAACGATACAGGCTAATCCATTGTTAAAAAGATAATCCTAGTCAACGGTGATGATACTCGGGGTTTTTATCTGAATGACGTGTTAACGAATCTGTTGGAAAATGCAAACATAATTGTGTTCTTCTAAGAAAGATTTTGATAGTACGTCAATCTGAGGTGAATGATGTTTAATTTGGGTACTGAGAAGAGATAACGAGATGTGCTGTTATCATTTTATTTATCAGAGCTTAGTTACAGGCCACTTTATGTAAGGTATTTTCACCAAAATTAAAATATTTCGTAGACTACTCACGGTTTTTCGTTATATTTAGGTCAAGAATTGTAAATAACATGTCATAATGTTTGATAAACATTTTTGATAAAAATATTTTGGCTTAACCAACATGGCCTGTGGGCCGTCACCAAATTTGGTGCTAGTTTCTAGCCCCAAGGTTGATTACGGTTCATTATCTATTTGGAAGACGTAGACAAGCCGCAAACATTGGGGAAGGAATCTGGCACAAACAACTAGGTACAGACGCCAGCACATTTAACTACAGCAATCTGTCAAATTAATAGGTTAATAGGTTTTCAACTTTATCGCTATAAACGTTAGGTTCAAGGTTGATTGTGAAAATTTGACAGTTTCGGGTAGTTTGAGGTGCTGGCGTCAGTACATCGGTTTGAACTATTAGAAGCTTTTCCATATATTTCATGGGTAATGGGGCTCTATTATACTGGAACTAACCTAGTAAGCAGGAGATATTCTAAGTGTACTAGAGTGTGTGCAAACACTAGTGTTTGGTCGGTTCTTTTACTCTCATACTCCGATGGGACAGCATTATGAGCAGGGATCATGCGCTGGACCGACGGTATTACGTGTTTTCGAGGTACGCAGGTGTCATTACAAATTTTTAAACTCTGGGTTGTGCGATTGCTAATAGACAGACCTAATATTAATTTGCCCAACCTGGGAATCGAACTGAGATCTTATCTGTGGTTTACCATAAACTGGTAAGGGAACCGAAACGTGTTCGTTGCTGTTGTGTTGTGTCTGTGTCGAATGAAATTTTTCTATTCTATTCAAAACAAAAAAAAAATACCGCCCCGTCCCCATTATGACCCTTTATTTTCCTTTTGATGACTAATACGACACTGAAAATAAAAAATAACGATTGTTTTAACATAATGCTTAGCCCTCGCTATCAGATCAAGTAAAGAAATATGTATAAGTAACTATGAGAGTGGATGAAGAGAGAGTGCTCCTATGTGTTAGGGCACACTCTTGCTTCGGTGGAACACTGACCTGTCCTCGTCGAGGCGATCGGCGATGGCGTCCTGCCCTGGTTCAATCCATGGTCCTGAGCGAGGAGACATGGGAAGCAGTCACCTCCTTCTACGAAGCAGTAATGCTAGCGAAGGAGGAGGCGAGCCACGTGAGGAAGAGGCAAACTTCACGCCCCAGCCGCCGCAACAGAAAAACACGCCTTGGGCGTCGGGAGTCGCAGGGCAATTCCCGGCCACCGTAGGCGCGGTACTGCGGACGGCGAGCGTTGGGTGGCTCTCCGTCCGATCAGAACCAGGCCCGGGTGGACGATGCGTTTTGTTCCACGCGCGCCTCAAAGAGATGTCAGCATAGTAGACGGGGCCCGCCAGGGCCAGAGCCTGACAGGGTTGCGGAAATTGTTCGAAACAGTCACCGCGGCCTTGGAGCGCAAAGGGGGAACACGGATGGGTTTTACTCAGTAAGAGTCTGACACTCCCTTCCACTCCGCCCAGAGCGGTACCTTCGGAGTCATTTGATGATTTCCCATACTTAAAAAAAAAGGACTTACTTGGACATTCTCCTGCGCCGATGGTTAGTTTAACATGAGATTGGCCGCCGTGACCGAAATACGGTCTGGAGGACTCTTATTCCCGTCTGCCAGTGGCAAGGGGCTTCTTTTGCGTGAAATACGGAAAATATTCCAAGGAAACGTTTTGCCGGGATAAAAAGTATTCTATGTTCAATCCGTGTGCCACGTTTCACACAAACCTCTTCAGCCATTAATGCCACGTTTGGTTAACAAACATACAGACATAGATTATAGTATAGGTTTTGCCCCATCCAGCATAATCTAAACTCCCAGGTTCCTTTTCACCACATGAGCGAGCCCTGTGTGTGGAACAGTTTTTTTATGAAATAGGTACTGACGTAGGTAGGTATGTCGATGCAAACGGACAAACTTTATCATTGCAGCCGACGTGGAATAGACGCCGTTATGGAGTCGAGAGACTGCAATGAAAAATGTCCACGTGTATCTAACGAAGTTTTTCAAAACATTTACTAAAAAAAAAGCAGCTTTTTAACCTAAATTGTTATCCTTGTTTATTGGCGGACACCTGAAGAACAACAAACTTCATTTTATATCCCGGTTCAGCGGATTGCCTGAAATATAGACGCATCACGCCTACGGCTATACTAATTTGATTGAATTTTTTCCATGTTATTTTCCTCCGGTCTGTTCTATTCTATCTTTCCTTCCTCATACTCATTGGTATATGTACATTTCTTGATGTATCTACATAGATGTTGGTGCGCACGCGTCGCATTGACGTCACATTTTATTATTTGAGGAAAGATTACTACCTAGGTACACTATTCTTTCCTGTAACAATTTAATAGACCGGGGCGTAAAACGATGACCAAAACTTTCTGGTTTCCTTATTAAAAGTTTAATAAAAATCCAGTTCAAAATATAAAAACAATATGCATGCAAAAAACGGGTGGGTGGTATGGTACGGTACAGATTTAGCAAAGACACTGCTCATAACTTCATAGATTATTTGGAAAATTATCAATTCTCTCGCTCTGGGTGGAAGGGAGCCGGAGCCTTTCCAGAGCCGCAGTATCTCTTTCGAGCATTTTCGCAACATAATTTCATAGATGGAGAAGAAGCGAAAGGGTAGTCAGAAGTCCGCAAGTCAGTGAAAACTTCTTCTCAAACGCTGTATCCTATTGATTATCCAGTTTTGGACGTGAAAGGAATTCCAACAGGCTGTCGCTCTCGCCTTCATGTAAAATTTGTACACAGAGGTTTTAAAGTTAAGAAAAAGTGACATTGCGAGGCCCCGGGCTGCAAAGCTTTTTCTACTAAACTTCTTTTACTAAATTTGTATTTCTGATTAAGTTTAGTGGCTTTTCCCAAGACTAAAATTTTAAATATTTTCGCTGCGAAATTTTCAATTGAATAAATTGCTAAACTGAAGTCCGATCTTGTGTCACCGAATTCCTCAAATCTATGGCACTTAGTACTATTTACTATGAAATTACTTCATTTTATTGGTAAAAATATGAAACTTTTGAAAATTAAGGCTTTTTGAACTCGGGCTGCGCGAGGCCCCGGGCGGTTGCCCTGCTCTTCACCCCCTAAGGCCGCCAATGATCAGCGATATTGATAGTTAAGCCCAAAAGTCTTGATTGATCACCCGAATTTTCAGTAGGTAGCACATGTCAAATAATGTCAATCTCATACTTAATTTTTGAAGTTTTTGACAAATGTCACTATGTCTAAAGTAGGTATGTAGGAACTCGGATACTCCGTGCATCCTGCTAGACAGAAAGCCGACTAAAATATATCCTAGGCATGCTTCATCCCACAGCTGGGAAAAAACCTTCCATGAATATAGAGTTGGTAAGTCACACAAGCTGCTGCTGCTGAATAAATCCTAAATCCATAAGATATAGATCTAGGTATTCCTAGATTGATATTTGAAAGTCTCTGCCAGTCGATTCTGTAAACATGTCGAAGGGAAGGCTTGGTGATCACGAGGTGAGCTGTCAATACATAGATATAATCAAGATGTCACGTCGCTTCTTTGCTTCAATAACGTGAAAAGTCCGACAATAATTCATTTGTCTTTTTCTTACGTTTTTTGAAAAAATAAAATCGGTCTCGGCGGTTTGGCTTCAATAACGTGATTAGTCCGACAAATAATATATTTTTTGACGCTTTTTGGAAAAATTAAATCGCTCCCGTCGGTTTCAATTATCAAATAATTAAAAATTAACCGTCGGACTTATCACGTTATTGAAGCAAAGAGGCGACGTGATCACACGTGATTGATGGATTGACAGCTTACTTCGTGATCACACCCAAGCCTTCACTTCGACATGTTTACAGAATCGACCGGCTGGTGTGGATCATAGTGCTTTTCTATTTAACCTAGTTCTCGAGTGATAGGAATGTTAATCCATTTCTATGATAAGATAATAAAATCGTAAAACTTAGTAGGTAGGCATGTATTGTACATGCTGACTTTAATAACCATCGATGTTCCATTGGTCAACATTAAAATTTAAAACACGGTGGATCCACTGGCTAAGGGGCCCCCTCCCCCAAGAGACCGAGATATCTTTGGTAGTCTACAACAGAGGAGTCTCTATGCAAAAGATGGTCACCCATCCAAAGACCGACCTCTGAAAGCGCTGCTTAACCTTGAAGATACAACTGTGCGGCTGTTATTATTTAGCCACGACGAGCTCCTAACATCAAAATAATTGCAAATTTAATGTGACAATTTGTCAACGACTTGTTTCTGTGACTTACCAATAGTCAATGACCTATCTTGTATTTGGGTAATTAGGGTTCCGTACCCGAAGGTTTACCACGGGACCCTTTTACTAAGGTTACAATGTCCGTCCGTCCGTCTGTCAGCGGGCTGTATCTCATGAACCGTAATATGTAGACAGCTGAAATTTGTTGTAGCCACTTTGAGAACAAAAAAATTTTTTTTTTTATTATTAGAAACGTTTTGTTTTTTGAGTTTTTTGCTCGATCTTAAGAATGGCAACAGGTACCTAGACTCTTGAAATGCTCATAGAGTTTGTATTGCTAAATTGGCCAAAAAAAACTAAAATAAAAAAAACACGTTTCTTCTCCCCCATACAAGAAGTGTTTTGTTTCGGTATGGTACGGCACACCTTCGTATGAGAGCCCGACTCGCACTTGGCCGGTTTTATTTTTGACGCGTCGATAATTTCTTTCCATAAACTGGATGACAATCGTACTGATTCATCTCGGACGAGAACTATAAAGGTTACAGGCTTGGAGGCACGTATCTTATAGTGACTAAAAAAGGACTTTTAGGAGGTCAAGGAATGCAAGATTCTTGCAAAAAACTTTCTGTAGTCTTGTCTTAACTACGTCATAACTTGAGGATTATAAAACATTTTCCGCCAACTTCTGCGTAGCATTGACGTATAAGCTCGGTTAGTGTTGCCTGTTTATAATTACCACTTCAGGCGATATCTAGGGGTGTCAATCATCGTATTTTATTGGATATAGAATGAGAGATACAAACATCTTTATTGTCACAGAACTGACATGCATGCAAAAAATATTAACCTTAATTATAATTTCGCAGCGATATAATATGGGTACCTAATACTTAATATTAAGTCAGTAAATAAAAATATTATAATTAGCATGTGACTCGTAACAACAGAAGGGAAAATATGAAATACCAGAAACTAAACAGATTAATAAAAAAAACCGGCCAAGTGTGAGTCGGACTCACACACGAAGGGTGTGGGTTTATGATATGGATAAATGAAAAACACGTTTCTTCTATTTGAGCCCCCTTTAATTTTTAAGTTTATTAAATTTTTATTATTTGTTGTTATAACGGCAATAGAAATACATCATCTGTAAAAATTTCAATTGTCTAGCTATCACGGTTCATTATCACGGTTCATGAGTACAGCCTGGAGACAGACAAACAGACAGACAGTGGAGTCTTAGTAATAGGGTCCCGTTTTTACCCTTTGGGTACGAAACCCTAAAAACCTCCAAAAACACACTTTTAAAGGGTTTTTTTTTCATTCATTCATATTATCAGCTCAATTTCCTACGAATCCGTAGGTGTTAAAACGCAGAATATTTTAGAAGTCTTATTTTATTCCTATTTAATACCTATATGTGCTAATTTACGTGTTTTAACGTGTCATAATATATCGATACCAGAAGTATAAATTAACGTAAGGGACATTTACCCAAAATGCCAAATTGCCCCTACGACAATAAACGTAAGGTTCATTTACGCAAAATACGTTAATTGATATTTCTGGTATCGATATGTCAAAATAACTATTTTCCTGTTTACTTTATCAGCTGCATCTGCTAGTCGAAAAATTTATCGTTTTGGACAAAAACATCCTACTGATATTATAAACGTGAAAGTTAGTAAGTATGGATGGATGGATGGATGTTTGTTACTCTTTCACGCAAAAACTACTGAATGGATTTTGATGAATTTGGCACAGTGGTAGATTATAGTCTGGAAGAACACATTATGATACTTTTTATCCCGGGAATATGTTCCCTTGGGATAATTTTCGACAATCACGCGGGCGGAGTACAACTAGTAGTAAATAAGTTCTTAGAACGCTATTTAGTATACCTACAAGTTCTTAGAAAACAGGGGGATTTGTGTCCGTATTCATTCATAATATGCTGTACGGATGGCAAAACTGATGAGTATCTCATGGCTAAGTATCAGTAGCCGCAAAGGTCGATCTGCAACGCTTGCTTGGGTCGGTCGAGCATGGGTGACTTGCCTTGTCGGTCCCGGCTGTCATTTGTAGATCAGTGAAGAGCGTTAACGAAATCGGAAGCCAGAAAATTTGACTTCAGTCTTATCAAGAGGTATCGTGTTACCCAGTTACTGTGTTTTGGCGGTCAGATAGACAGTGGCTCCATGTAAATACGGGTGCCCAGCTGCATGGTAGTTTCATTGATCTCCTTAAGTTTGTGGGAGACGGGGCCCAAGGTGTAATATAACACTAATATATTGCAGGTGTGACTTATCCCCAGCTGGCAGCCAGACAGTCTCCACAAAAGATAACAAATGAACATCTAATACTTTCTCAACATCCTAGGTACGCCATAATGTACCTTCCTAATATAACAATCAAATCAACTAATCGCGTATTTACTTAAACTAACGACAAACATTTAATTAATTTTGCGTCATGAACAAAATTTGCGCCATTTTCTACACATGTCATGCTTTCTGCTATCTTTGTTTGTGTTTTATCTTTATTGAGTAAGAGCAAATACTTATTGTTAAGTAAATGTAATCAACTAATAACCCCTGTGATGAAATCTTAAACAATAGTTATTAGAAGTGACATAATAAGATACTTAATGATAAGTCGTCATCTCCACATATCTTTATTTTGCTGTGTTCGACAGGGTCCATGATTGTCTCTTTTGGCAAATGTTTACTACCTCAGCCTACAGTGTTAAACAATATTTATTAGAAGTGATATAATAAGATACTCATACATTGTTATTTTATAACATACTTAATGATAAGTCCTCATCTCCATATATCTTTCTTTTGCTGTGGCCGACAGGGTCCATGATTGCTTCTTTTGGCAAATGTTTACCACCCAAGCCTACATTATGGAATGCAAAAAAGAATTGAGTATTGAGTATTAATTTGCAATTTAATGCGTCTAACTTACGTCTAGAATCAGAGTTGGTTCTGGTATCTATTCAGCAGCACCAGCATCCAGTAAGATTGGAAACGGACCCCAAAATAGCTAGACAAATGATGAAGATAAACAAGAGCTTGTTATGTTGCCTTGAACTTTTCTAGCTACTAGCTAGCATAGGCCCCAATATACTTCCCTTAGGGACCCTCATAAAGTTATTTGTAAATCAAGTTTATCTTCTTCTGAGCTTGCATAGGACCCCAATAGGAACTCTATCGAAACTCTTGGGTCCTCTGGAAACTCTTAAGAAGTTAGGACCTCTTAGTTCTTATGAAAATTCCTCATTCAAAAGAAAACTTAATTAATGTGTGAATTGAACATAAAGTACCTACATTTGGTAGCCCTGTTTGTAAAGACAGAGAGAGCTTGAGGAATATTTTGTTTTGCGCATCTCATGGGGAATCCCTATTTCAAATATTTACAGGAAATGTACCTACCGTACTGGTAGGTAATGTTACTCTTTACCCACGATATTGCCTTTGTTTTACAAGCACTGATCGACCTTCAAAAACAGTTCATCTTTAAACTAACTACGTGCATTAACGTCATTTGATGAACTTAAAATAATGAATGTGACATTGATATTAACAGTAGTAAATATATGAAAAAAACACGTGGTTTTTACAACTAGAATAGAAACTATCAAGTCATTTGTCACTGCGCAATAAGGTCAATCAATGTTCTAAGAAAATTCTGATACTTTTCTGTTCTAAAGGAAAACCCACGAAAAGTGCCCAGAATATTTTTACCCACAATGGCGGCGTTGATACGCCAAATGTCAAACTAACGTCAATTCTAATACATGGTAACTTAGTTCTAATTTTCGCCGCGACCAAGATAAACTGGTTTGTTTTTTACGTTATCTCAATAGACTAGTTATACATAAAACAGTGTCATCAACTAGATACTTGGTATCTTCAGTAAACAATAGTGCGCACACGCACGCGATGACGGAAGATTTTCTTATTTCCCATGATATAATGAGTTTAATAGCTTATGACCCGCAAAACTGTCTATGCTCTTCATATCCGACATTTATTATAGATTGCTTTTGTCAGTGGATTCGTCTGCGCAGACTCCATACTGAGATAAAAAGTATTACAGAGGTATGCGGAACAGAGAGTAAAGTCCCGCATACCTCCACTAAAATGGGAGGATCCTCCTACCAGACAGTAATTGTTGTGTCTGGTGGGCAACAGCCTACAATTGATATTCGGACGGTATATGTTCAAATCGCACGGAGAACTTTGCTTGCGCGATGCAGGATTTGTTGTTAGTTCGTCGTAGATGTCGTTGCGGTTATTTTTGTTGCCGTACAAATTTCGCTTCTTAGTTTTTCATGTGGTGGCATTGATGCCGCTACAGTATTCAAGTGCTATATTGTAAAAGAGTTTTAAGCCAAATTGTATTTATTATTTACCTATGATTTTGAATAAAACTTATTATTATTTATTATTGTTATATCAATCCATCTTTTGTTGATTATCTAATGCCGGAAAACCAAGTTTGGCTCTCCTGGATCTGGATCCTGTTATAGTTTCTGTTTTGCTGGCATTTCAAGAAACAGACGAGTACAGATCAAGAGTGTCAAGTGTCATTTGGCTTTTACTTCATCTTGCAGCCTTCATGTTGCCGAGATCTTATCTCTCAGTAGATACCAGTTCTGTACGATTTGGGACGCAGTTGGTTTAGCAGACACCAGTTTACTGTTTTAGGAGGAATAGCAGGGGCTGTTGAGAGCGCATGTATATGTGCTCTCATAACATCTTGAACATCTTCAATTATTCATTCATCTCAGAACATCTTGAATTTTTTGATACATACCTTGATTTCTTTCAACATTTGAACTCCTAATTTGACCAGAACAATATTTTCAAGGATTGGTCTGGTCACTCTAAGATTAGTAGTGCTATTCTGTAACAATCCCGCCGTGGTAACTTAGGTGAATTGAGCTTCACCTACGTTTTCAGAGAAAAAAGAACCTACTTTTTTTTTGCTGAATCGACCGGCTGATATGTTTCTTTGTTAAACTTAGGTAGGTGTGTCTATTGTTTCCGAGAATAATTTCTTATATCTTTTGGGACTCCGGGGTCTTCAACTGATGACATCAACCGTACCTACTTACTATTTACCGAAGCTATAAAAGTTTGTGGTGGATTCCTTGAGAATTTTATGTCTTTGTGGTTGATACAAGTGGATGCAAGATACTTCTTGGTTTCTACAATATTAACTCGTAGGTAAAACTTGGGATTCTTATAATCTTGGTTTTACTTGGTACCAGTACTAATTCCAATAATTCATCAAATAAATTACCTAGTGATTCTCGTAACAATTTGGAATTAGATATTTAATGTTAATGCAACTTTTTTTCGGTTTTGGTTAGTAGGTAATTCTAGAAGGTGAATTTTTGTTCTTAAAAAACGTTCACATTTCATCTCCACACTTAATGTGAAGAACATGACAAAAGTGACTCGCGACCATTGACATTCTGTTAGCGGTAGCGTGGCGAACGCGATTATCAAAATGTCGAAAATGTACGGGATTGATAAACGCTGTCGAATTGTAACAAAGGTAGATACGTTATTGAGACCGGCCGTTAGTCTACAGCTTAAGGACTGGGGGCTACTCTCTAAACCCGAAGTCCGTAGTTTCGGGCTTAGTTGCGGGCGTATTCTACTCCGTTTCACCTACAGACTTACGATTAGTTCCGAACCCGAACTAAGAATGAATGAAAACACGATAATTCTTTGTGGTACGGACTTCGGGCTTAGAGAGTAGCCCCCCAGATTAGAACTAAGATGCAAAAACGAACGTTCCTTAATAAAATACGGGAATTATCCCTGCTAGTTTTCGATTCGATATTGATATTTTTATTGAAGAAACATGTTTTTACTCAGAGCTGGTACAATTTTCACGGTAGATGGACGAGTCATCGACCGTGGTGCGCGGTGTACCTCGGAGAAAAGTACGTGAGACTGTGGCGTTGCTAACTGTGCGATATTGTGCTCAAAACATTGGAGAATACCTTGGGAAATCAGAGAACCATTTAAAACTAGCTAACTAACAAGATTTGGTTTGAAATCAAAACTTTTCCCACAGTTTGAAAAGTTTCAGAGTAAACGAATTAATTTTATTTTTCTATGTTTTAGCAATTTGAATATCTAGTGGCTAAATAAAAAAAACTGGCCAAGTGCAAGTTGGACTTGCACACGAAGTGTTCCGTTCCATAAGCCGAAAAGAACATGTTTCTTGTAGGGGGCCCCCTTTTATTTTTATTATTTGTTGATATAGCGGCAACAGAATACATCATCTGTGAAAATTTTAACTGTCTAGCTATCACGGTTCATGAGAAACAGCCTGGTGACAGACAGACAGACAGACGAACAGTGGAGTCTTAGTAATAGGATCCCGTTTTTACCCTTTGGGTACGGAACCCTAAAAACAGCCGCACGGGTTGATCTTCTGGTTTAGGTAGGAAATCGGACACTAGTCTTGCCAAGAGGTTTAGCATTGCCCAGTAACTGGGTTGTGGAGGTCAGAGAGGCAGTGGCTCCATTAAATACTGGTATTCAGCTGCATCTGGCTAGACTGGTAGCCGACCCCAACATAGTTGGGATTAGGCTCGGCAGGTTGATTCATTTGAATACCTAAGAATTTGATCTGGAATACAATTGAATTTCTAAAATTCATAATTCAAGACTACGTTCTAAATTCAAGTCACCGGTCTGTTACGACTGTGAGCGAATGAAGTGTGTGCATTTAAAATTCAAATGAGAAAAGTCATTTTAACAATCAATTGCTTTCACTGTATGAACGCTGTGTTAATATTGTTTTAATCCGTATCCATACTGATACATATGTCACCGGAAAATTGCAAACGCTGTAAGATTATAAAATATCGAGTGAAATTGTAAACTAAATTTTCTTAATAAGACACGGATATTTTGAAAACTATTGAATTTTGATGGGATTCATTACATACAATTTTTTTCTAATATATCGTGAACTTATAATCTAATAAAGATTTATTACAATCTTACGGAGTACGTTACGATTTTCCGGTGACATATATAAGCGAATGTTGCTATCTGTATGTCTGTTTGTTACCTCTTCATTTTAATGGCTTGACTTTGGATGAAGTTTGGAACAGCCGTACACTTTTATCCCGGGGATACAGAGTCGTGTATTCTATTCCAGGACATGATCTAATCATCTATAGCCATTCAGCCGCTAAGACGTGGCGAGTTACAAATTGACAGACGGAAAGACAGGTATAGAGACAATGGAGAAAAGTCTGGATTCCATAGACATAGAAAACTGGACTGAGCAATACCGTCACAATTAGTTTATTCAGTTGAGTAATCTTTGTAGAAAGAGACAAAAACGGAACATAGGTACCATGACCTGCAGTTCGATTCTGTAAAAATGTCGAAGTGAATGCTTGGGTGATGATCGCGAAGTGAGCTGTCAATTCATGTAATCAAGATGTAATGACAGCTTATTTCCTGATCAAGTGATCAGGAAGTGAGCTTTCATTCCATCTTGATTATATTGATTACATGGCTTGGGTGAAGTCACCCAAGCCTTCAACTTCGACATGTTTACATAAACGACTGGCTGAACTTATTCAGGACAGTCAGGGAACCTTTAGTCCACAGTACAATGACGTGGCAATGTCGTCACGATTCTATTGCGAAAGAGAGACGGAGCTATACTTTTTCACAACGGATTCTTAGTAGGAGTTCTTTGTCTACGAGTAATTCCTATTGTGCACAAAGGCTTAGGAATTGGCAGAGAAAGAGCGGCCTATGCCCAGAAGTCGGCGAAGTCGGTCTGTGGATGATGATGATGAATTCTTACGTCAATAAATTCACCGCTATGCGAACAAAGACCTGCATTCTGCATTAATTGGTTATTCTCCTTAACTTGGGTATTTTAATGCGTGAGACCCAATTATTGTATGCTGGACATACTGGCCAAAATAATCGACTCTCTACCAACTCTGAATTACTAACTGTAGTTAATATCAATTACCATAGCTGTATAAACAGTTACATATGAAACTACAAGTTTAATTGATAAGATGACCCCAATTGTCCATGAGTAAATATTGAAGCCAATCTGTTTCACTTATTCAAATTTTCTTTCAAATATATCTTTTAACTATTCAATTCGTTCTTATGAAAACAACAAAGTTTAATCAAAATCAAAAACATTTATTCAAAATTAACCAGTAACAGACGCTGTTGAATTGTCAAGGTGGATCGGTCAAAAAGATGAAGCTAGTTGCACAAATTATCTCAGAAATATAGTCAAGATAAATATAAATTTTCCGTAGTCTGAAAGAAACTAGATTTGAAGCAAGCCTAAGTTCTATGCGAGGTCTAGGTTTCACACACCCACGCCCACGTGCATCTACGGAATGACTTCGGCAAGCGTCTCGAAACCTAAAATAGAATATTAAAAAAAATATGTCAATTTTTTATCGAGTTTCAAGCTTAACCTGGCTTAGCCTGGAAATCTGGAATTTCCTCAGAATTGTTACTACAAATTTAACTGAGTCAAAACAAAGATGAAGTGACCTAGTAATGTATGCGAAGCTTTAGATCGTCGACACGGTACATTCAATATTTATATACGTTCCATCAACGTCAGTGAACTCGTGTGTGCCCGCCTTTACTTTTACCTTACTGCATTATCTAGATTCACTTATCTGAGCAAGTCGCAGCGCGAATGTGTAGTTGCTGACTGCCTGGCTGCTGTAGTCGGTGAGCGCAACCGGTGGTCGACGGTCGTGGTCTTGCTTCGCTAATTGTTTTTTTAAGTGTTCAAGTGCGAGTGTACAGTGTAACGGTATAGCGGAGTTAGTTGCAGGTAAGCTTGACCCTTTATCGGATATTGCTCTCTTTGAATGGCTTATATTTGTGCCGTTTGAATACCCGTTTCTAAGATTGTCTATTGTTTTCGTGCTGCGATATTTAACAATAGGTCAATCGCATTTTCGTGGGTACCGTACTGTTCTTCAAACTAAACAAAAGGAAAATTAATTCTCTTTACCGGTGCAACGTTTTTTCAAAACAACTAATTCAGCAAATTTATAGTGTTATTCTGATTTGAATATGAACCTACTTCTTATTTTTTATTTACAACTGCGTTCCAAATTGAAGTCACCGGTTATGAGCGAATAAAGAGATTGAAATTTAAATTTTAAATGAGTGTTCTTAGTTCGAACTGACAGTTAATAAAATAATGGCGGTTAAACACGATAGGCCTAACTGTTGGTGTTTAAGCGTATTGTGTTGTGATGTTTCCACTCGCTAATGCGTTGTTATAGGCACAAAGTTTTGGTTGCTAAGTACAAACAAAATGAACACAGTCTCTTTTAAATATTTAGGACCAAATGTGAACATCATTAGACATTCCCGGAAATATTAAACGGTGTGAAATGTATAACAAGTAAAGGAAGTAAACGACTGTTTCGATTTTTTTCAATGCTGTCTATATGAATATTAATTGGTACCTATTACTGATTGGAAACTGTTTATAATAACGATATACCTACCTACCCTCAAAACATATAATGGTAACTTGTTTATCACTGGTATCACCGTAACCGCTCTAATTTGTTTGCCCATTAGCATAATAGTAATGAAAGGCCTATAGCTAGATAAAAACTGATGACAGTCTTAATTACAAATTAACAAATATCTAATAGACTAAGGCTCAGGTAACCCAGAACGAAGTACCCATATGGATAAGCCGCATGGTGCTAGATCTGATAAAGCCAGAAATTTTATAAACAGATATAAATTTAAAGTTACTTTTGAACTAATACACGTTGAACATTCAACGCTAACCCGTCACATCTGATTTAGGCTCTCAGACGTTGCAGTGGTTTGGAAGTGTGGCGGGCTTGTCCCATAAAAGCCACTAATGTTGATTCTAGCTCTCAGGAGTTGCGGGACAAATTAAAAAAATAAAAAGTATAAAACGTGGTCAGGAATAGTGTGGCGGGTTTGTTCCAAAGACGCCAACCCACATTTATAGTCCAACAATTTCAATTCGCCAGAGTCGCCACCATTTTAGCAACAACCGAGTCACGTACGGCTGGCCTGAGCGTTACGGATGCTGAACAAAACGGTGCAGATCACAATACGATGACAAACAAGCGGACATTCACCCCTAAACGTTCTCCTGGCGTGAACGAATGAATTATAGTATTGAAAGGATCCCCTGGAATAGAATAGGAAATGTAATAGAATATGAATATAACAGGAAGTCTTTCGTTGAGCAAGAGCATTTAAAAAAAATATGTTCACACTGCTGAGATACAGGCCACCTCTCAGTGAGGGGGAAATTGTCCGTAATCCACTGCGAACTACAAAGTCCTAGTGTGGGTTGGTGGAAGGTTCTAGGCCAGTTCAAGTGTATTACGACCTTTTAGTTGTAAGTCACGGCGATTTTCTATCACTGGGCCACTACCTTTTCTAAATCTTTTTAAAGTGAAGACTGCAACTTTTGGTTCAGATAACAATTACTTTAGCTTGAACTTCAGTTGAGGTAAAATAGATTTATATTTTATTATAGTGTTGATTGTGATAGTGTCATGTGTGTGAAGACAAGAATGAAAGGAATTGTGAAAGAAGACGCAGATATCAATGGGATGTTTATTCATTCAGGATGTCAAAGCAAAGCAAAGCCAGGATGCTACAATACCGACACTTGCGTATGTTTTCAATAAAGTATGTGTCAGCGTGTTACCTCACCTGAAGACGTTAAAATGAATGAAGTTCATAGGAAGAAATCGATAATAGCCTGTTGTTTTAGTAAGTCAATGGTTCCTGATAGCTACAACCTGAGGATGAGGATATTTAAATCAAGAGTGAAAAGGCTATTCCTAGACAAGCGTGATCCATTGTCGACCACATCATCACTTTCCATTTGGTGAGATAATGGTCAACAAACAAAAAAAAGGTTACGAAAAGCATACGGCGATAAAAGAATAACGAATATTTTGAAAGATAAAATATTTCATAAATAAAATGTGTGTTTGTGTGTTACTTACACTACCAAATGTTTGGCTTAAGTAAATGCAGAGAGAGGAGAAGACACGTGATCTAGATAAAGTGACATTCAAAAGTCCAAGGATTGGAATTTACCGCGTGGAATTTCAGTATTCCATGTTAATCCACATCAAGCGTTGTGGACTTTTTCAGGTTCGTTTTTAATATACCTTAGCCTAGGATATTTTGTCTTGATTTACCCATAAAACAAACTCATTTTAAAATCTCACACTAAAATGCACCGTCCCACGATAGCCTTATCTAAGAAACAATGCACCGCTGAAAAACTGCTCAATTCACTGTACGTAATAAACATTTGAATAGCACTTTACGTTCCAGTTGCGGTAAGCAACGTGTTATAACTGTAATACAATGGTGGTAGATTAATAGCCACACATTACGAGCTATAGAAGATAGATTTGGCTCTCTTGAATAAATTCTTTCTTGAATTTACTGAACGGTATCCTTTGTAGTGTGGAGTAGCAATATGAGACATGATAGTGTGGTGTTTTTAGAGGTTACGTCTTTGGGTTGAAAGTCATTTTCTTCAGTTAATCGGGTTTCGTTTTGAGAGTTCCGTAGGAACCCTCTGAACGGAACTTTGCTGTCCGTCCGTCTGTGCGGTATGTATCTGAAACGTAATAGGCAGACAGCTGAACTTTCACAGAGTTTGTATTTCTTTTGTCGCTAGAACAACAGATAATAAAATTAAAAATAACGCCGAGAGCAATGCAACGCCATGCAAGAAACGTGATTTTTTCGGTATATGGTACGGATTGCATTTTGATTATATTAATATTAGTCTCCAGTTCTTCACCATCTCACTGCTTCTTATAGTTATTCCATCCACCCCAGTCCCCAGTACTTTGCTGCATACCAGATTCTTCCTTATTAACATGGACTTCGTTTATGCTTGTTCGAAGTATTAGCATGCTAACAGATTGTGGACTAAGTCTAGAATTTAGTTGTATTTTGCTGATAATTCCACCATTATATATTATGTTCAAAATTGACGTGTCTAAAATTATCAGCGGTCCTAATAAGTAAAGAAGCAAGAACAGCTCACGATTTTAGTTTTATATTATTTTTTGTATATATCATGTTGTTTTCGTGACTAAATTCAATTCAAGATTGCGAAACACGAACGAGCCATGTTTTTGTAAGAAAGTGACAGATCACTTAAACGTGAAACTGTTTTTGGAATTTCTCTTTACCCATTTCGAATTTCTTACTTTATCACAGAAATTTATTAACAATGTTCTGAGGAGGGAAATCGATTGATTTTGTTGATCAATGTAAAATTATTGTCAAATCAATCAATCAAAGTCGAAATCATTTATTTCAAAAAATCCACTTTTGAATTGTGATCTATGGCTGACAGTGGCCCACTATTGGCAACAGTTTGACATAAATTATATATTCTTCTCACACAAACACACGTTACAGAAATCAAAATTTAAAGGCCAAAGTGAATGAAACAATAAAAGGTAATAAAATAAATAAAGGTGAAATTAGGAGTCGGATTGATTGATTTCATTTTGGCAATTTTTACGAGTTCCTGTCTGTTATTGTATACCGTGAACAAAGAAGAAATTAACGATTCTAGCCAACTTGATACGAATATTAGAACAGTAGGTACTAATCGAGTTCCGGCAACGCTTTATTCGATGACATTTTGTCAATGTTATATGAACTGGATAATAGACACTTAGATATTCAGTTTTAATCAAGATTTTGAAGATGAACAAGTTCCTAAACTTGAGGCATAAAATACAATTCAAACTTATAATATTATCGAACAAAAGCCGGTTATCTCAAGATTTAATATTACTGGACAAAAAACGAACTCGTTTTCTTGTGCATATTTGAAAATGTTAGCAGAAAACTCTAAAATATTACCTACAACTTGTTTTACAGAATACGTTAGTATAAATACCAATAATTGAATATTCATTGTGTCTATAGATAAAGTATATATTAAATTAAATAATAAGTTAAAATCAAATCTAGGAAAATATAAAAGTTACATTATGCGTTCTTTTCGATACCTACATTTATATCAATAATCTTCAAAACTGTTAAATAATAAAATGAGTTACGTTTTTAAACATTGTTTCTTATCCTAGATTTTTTACTAGCATGTGCTTTAAGCCAAATTTTTCTTGTCATGCCATTTTTTTTGTTAAATATCAGTTTTTAGATCATGGTAGGTACTCGTCTATATAAAGAATACATTAAATCTCCATATGTAAATGAAAAAAAAAGGATACATTTTGTGAGGACTGATATGAAAGAAAAGGGAGTTAATATAATATGTCTCACCAGAAAATCGCCGTAAGATTTTAGTAAATCTTTATTAGGTTTTAATTTCTCGATATATTATTAAGAAGAAAGAAAGAAAAAGAGTTATTTATTTTTTCCTTTTATTTTTTTAGTAATAAATTGTTTTGTATACAATAAATCCCATCCAAATTCAATAGTTTCCAGCATATCCGTTTCTTATTTAGAAAAAATAGTTCACAATTTCACGCGATATTTTACAATCTTACAGCGCCATTTTCCGGTGACAAATACAAGAGAAAGGCTTGCGCTTGACCACTACACCACTTGGTAGAAAGCGATGATGTCGTCGACGATTGGATCGCGTTTAAACACCCCTAGGTTTAGTTGTAGCTATCAGAAAACACAGACTCTTGCAGAGAATTCCACTCTTTTCAAGAATCGTTTCTTTTCCATAATCTTGAAGTACGTCACTGTAATGTATTCCTCAGTTTTGCTCTGGTCGTTAAACTAAACTATTGTTTTATTGGGGCCGAGGTAAACGCGATCGTAACTAAGTATTATACATAGTATTCCTTAATTGCTCACTTAGTTACTAGGCCTTAGAATAATGTATTTGGGATCACCGATACATACATTTAGCTTAGATTTTAGTTTATTCAAAATTAATGATCCGACCCGACTTTGCACGGTGCAAATTTTATATACGGTCCTTCCTTGTTTATTTATTATTTTTCTATCATTGAATATCGTAACAAAGTCGCATCGCGTGGATTAAAAGAAGTTAACGGCTGTTTAACCGCTAACTTCTTCAGACAGAGGCAGATGGCTATTTTGTTAATTTACTATTTAGAGATTATTTCATCAAGAAAATCTTTTTTTACCTTAGTACCCGGAAAATGAGATAGTTTGTGTTGATGGATTTGGATGAAAAATGTCACACAGATAGACCGTAAGTAGTATTCTGGATAGGTAGGTAGATAATTATTATTTTGATACCTCTGATTTTATTATGAACACTGATTGTAGTTGTCAGTTAAATATAAATGTTTCATAAATAAATGAAAAATACAGAAAGTATTATTAGAGTACTTACTCAAAGTAAACAATTGTTTGAACCGATGTTTTTGATAAAAAATACCAGTGTGGTTTGTTTAGTGATAATGCTATCAGCAACGAACAGTCAAGTGCGAGTGGGTGGAAGGTGATAATCAACAGTTGGAAGGATCAATGGGTTTTTTGCATCTTTACAACCGACTTCAAAAAAGAAGGAGGTTCTTAATAGATCATTCAAGTTTTATTCGTTTTAATAGGATATGGCGATGTCACCGGTAAATGGCAAACGCCGTAAGTTTGTAAAATATCGCGTGAAATTATATGCATTTTTTTTTTCTAAATAAGACACGGATTTATTGGAAATGATTGAATTTGGATGCGCTTTATTGTAAACACAAAACTTTTTTTTTCGAGAAATTATAATCTAATCAAGATTTATTACAATCTTACGGAGTCTGATCCACTAAAACTAACCGCTAATATTTAAATCAAGCCCAACAATATAATCACGTTACTTGCAATTGAGAGAGATACTAAAATTCATATAGGAAGGTGCCTGAGTATGGTTTTTATAAGTTCTGAACTTGAAATTCAAACCCAGAGTGTGTATAAAAAAAAAACGCAAAGTTGTCATAACAGTTAAATGATCATTCTTGTTCCATATTTTTTGTCGAGTTCGTTGTCATTTTGTAGTTGTAATTTGTATGCCAATTTAGTAATTTTGGTAACTAATTACCTGTATTATTTCTTGTTGAGTGACTGGATGAATAAAATTAGAATTGAATTCACAAAATATATTCGGTTTGGCTGAAAATATTATTCGTCAATCATCGGCGTGGATTATTCTGCAAAACAATTTATAACAAAAACAATCTATCTACCTAATGAATACAAATGAGTCAAGAACAGTCAATTTTTTTCGTGCTTTTTTCCAACTGCAAAAACAACTTACCCAAGACGAAACATCAGGCCGAAAAAAGCCAGCATTGTCTGCTAACAAAAAACTGATAATTCACTACGGTAACTTTCGAATGATAATTAAATTATTATAGATAACACACGCGTACGGAAGCTATCGAATCGATTATTGCTCGATGGTGGCGATAGGCGAAATAGCGTGACTCGTTGCGGAACGAACGCCGTCTCGACGTCTTCCGTCTGATATTTTTTTGCTAATTGCCCGTTACCAGGTAATAGAGAATGGGTCATTATGTTTTGCCAATTATTCAATCATATTGTGACAGCTGACGGCTTTATTCTACACTCACTGAGGAAATCCTGACGCATCCAGCCGAGAAAAGGTAAGCTATAAATCAGTTTATGCCGCTGTTATTTATAGCCAGCCTGTTATATTCAATCGGTCTATTCTGTAAAAATCTCACTGTATAAACTTATATGATAAGTCAAGTGAGATTGAAGTGAGCAGCAGTGCGATTCTGTTAACATGTCGATGTGAAGGCTTGAGTGAAGTTATCATGAAGTGAGCTGTCAAATCGTGTAATAAGGATGGAATGACAGCTCACTTCGACCGGCTGTGATTGTTGAGTATTCCATTTCGTTACTAGGGTTTAACAGCTCACTTCACCTAAGTTTTCACAGAAACTTTATTCAGAATAGCACTACGTATTAGGTTCAATGCAATAAAGGTTTTTGCAAAATATTCTGCTCTTTGTTAAATTATATAAAGCGTTTTGTTTTCTTTTGTTTATCGTGATAATATCTTGTCAGTCTTGTTTTAATTAATCTTATTTGTATCAAATTAACACTTGATCTTTATTATTTATTTTAGGTATTTACTTAATTTAGCATTTCTAGTATTTTATATTATCCTTCATATAGTGGCTTAATTAATAGTTTTGCTTCCGCGCCTGGGTATCAGAAAGTGAATCTTTAGCCAAAAGTAATTATTTCTCGGTTCATTTACCTGAATTTAGGGTGGGAAATTAGACCATAAGAACACAACTTTATGGCTTGTATTGTTTAATCTGGCACAAAAGTCAAGGTTGTATCTTTGTTAGCGTTTATTTTCGTCCATTTTGCACAAAATATCAAACAATATAACAATGAATTGAAAAGTGTCACGGTTTAGTTTTTTTTCCTTTTTTGTACTCGTTACAGGAAACTGATTAAAAAAAAAAACATCGTCGCATTGAAATTCTTGTGTTTGTTGAGCATTAAAAAAATCGTTTGAATCACTGTCAATCGGAAAAGCGCCCAAAATACTGGCAGCTTTGTTGCGTTGAATAGCAATGCTGATTCTTTGACCGAAAAAAGGTCAGACCTCTTGAGGGCAGTTCTCGTATTTTCAAGGAACGATCGCATTCGCACTTCCAAACTGAGCAACCCCTATAATTTCCCTACATTTTGACAAGTTTTGGACATTGATTTTAGATGATACTATTTTTTTAATTATACAATTTTTTAAGCAACGTTCGCGTTCGCATTTCATTCGTTCATTCAATCTGTCAAAAAAGCCTCAAGTTTCCATAATTTTCGACAGATTGCGAATGAACTACGAATGCGAACGTTGCTTTAAAGTTTGTAGAATTGGTACCAATATTGGGACTTGAATTTGAACGTTTTTTAAGTATGAGAATTTGTCTCTTCACGTGAAGAGTGGAACCCGCTTGTACGTACATAATTATTTCATTACTTGTATATATTAATTACTGTTTTATAATCTGTGGTAATAAAGATTAAAAAATCACATATTAGAAAGAAATTCAGAATTACCATTTTTTTTTTTTCACTTATCCTAGTGTTCATCAAATAGATGGACCCTAATCTTATTACAATCTAGCCTTGTATATAGACTAATAAGTAATTTAATTAAAACCTAAACTGTTATTATTGTCTTTACTAAAAATGTGTCCAATGGCACTTTTCTTATTGTCTCTATTAAGGCGAATACACTTCGTTCTTGTGTTAGAATTACCATAACAAATTCTTGTCACGAAATATTGTTTTCGTAATTAATTTACATAAAATTCTATCGCGTGCCTACTCGATTATTATTAATCGTATTTCGTGTTGGATGCACACGCGCATGTCTGTTCTAGAAAGGAGAGAATTCACGGAAAAGTTTTCGTCGTGTGAGAGTTGACAGGGGGATAAATCTCTTTATCTGAAACATGCGAGATTTTATCTTTTTATGTACCCGTTGTATATCATGTCTTAGCAATTATATGACGCTTAATTATTTTACGGCTCGTTGACTGTGAGTAGGTACAAAATGTTATGTAGATTTAGAAGT
This sequence comes from Mamestra configurata, assembly GCA_002192655.3. Classification (NCBI taxonomy): domain Eukaryota; kingdom Metazoa; phylum Arthropoda; class Insecta; order Lepidoptera; family Noctuidae; genus Mamestra; species Mamestra configurata. Next base: position 52,717 of record NDFZ01005418.1, read on the forward strand.
GGGTTTTGTTCTACTAACTGCGTTATTTATTTATTTAATAATGTACGCACACAAATGTACAAAGGCGGACTCAATGCCTTAGGTATTTTCTATCAGCCGGTCGATTCTGTAAACATGTCGAAGTGAAAAATTAGGCGAAATGATCAACAAGTGAGCTGTCAAACCGTAATAACAAGATGGAATGACAGCACTTATCGTTCACTTTATCTAAGTGTTCACGGCGCAATGTTGAAAAAGAATCAAAATTATTATAAGCATTTAATAAAATCAACACGAAAATCCAGCAAAAAAGCAGTCCTTTCGTCCAAGAGGTATTTCGTGATTACCAGTAACTGGAATGTGGAACTTGTGGAGGTCAGCTATGCTGTTGCTTCTTGTAAAGCTGGCGCTCAGCTGCATCTGGTTAGACTGGTAGCTGATCCTAACGCAGTTGGGAAAGTTGGGCTCAAAGCAGACGATGATGCAGACGAAATTTTCACTTCACATTGATTACGAACTTATGTATTAAGAAAAGTTCCCTTTCCTCTAAACTCTTGGACGAGGTATAGTATGTACAGTCAACAAAGATATTTGGTATTCAGGTAAGGTTACCAGGTCTTAAAACCGGAAAGCCGAACAGACCAGCCAATTTAGCCCGACTTTTGGACAAAGTTAGAAAAAAAGGCTGGACAACTTATCCTATTCCAAATTGTGTGTCTTTAAAATAACAATTAGCAGTATTCTTGTAAGTAAATCAAAGATTTTTGACTCACCAAAATAAAATTGATGAAAATATAAAAATTGTGCAATTTTTGGGGTAAATCAAAGATAACATTCAAAAACCCTAATAAAAGCCGGACAAGACGGACACCGTCTAATTTGGCCAGACATGCATCCATAAGCCTAACTATGTCCGGCTTTATCCGGACGCCTGTCAACCCTGTATGCAGGCAGCTAACTTGCAACTACTTTTAAACAATGTTGTGAGTGTCCTGAGTAGACAATTATTGTACACCACGCTCGTAAGTATGTCATAAGCTTAAAAAGTGACAATGCACACATTAGAAATAAATATTGGCAGTGCAGTGGAAAAATTAAAAAAAATTGCATGTAGGTATACCAAATAGCTTTGTGGACTGTACATACTACTAAGTACTACTTAATTGACAAAAACACATTAGTGTCTCATTTTAATTTTTAAGGCTACTTGCAAGCAACTATCATGCAAGTTTAATTACATGACTGAGCGATTGATTAGATAATATCTCTGTAGCCGGCAATATAATGCAACTTGATTGCTGACTGCGAGTTAGTTGCAGGTTGAAACGTGGTCAAATAGTTTTTTTTTTGTTAGCCTGCACTTGTGTCCACTGCTGTGCAAAGGCCTGCCCTTTCTCCTTCTAAACCTCTCTTTTTTGGGCGACCTCTGGCCGAGTCTGCCACTCAAACATGATGAGATCATCACACCACCTTCGCCGCAGTTGACCTCGACGACAACGTCCTTCCTCAGACGTCCAGTGAGTGACGATCGAATCGACGATCTTCACCCACCTCTCCGGGTGCATTCGCGTGACGTGGCCAGCCCACTCCCACTTTAACCTGGTTGATTTTTCTCCAACATCTAATACTTTTAACGTTATGGAGCGCAGAGTAGTGTTTCTAACGATAAATAGATAGGTTACTTAAAAGTGGATTGTAAGTACGACTGCTTAGCGTTGCATCTTTGTAAGGTCTAGATGCAAAGACCTTACATTCGTGTTATTTTATTTTGTGTATGTATCTTGCTTAAGTCTTTAACCCGTTTTCCATACTCAATATTTCTTTATTATTAATTAACAACATATTGAGAGATTGAGTTTGCCACAAAATAATTACATAAAGTCCTCCTGACCGATTTAGGCCATGGCGCGAATCTCAACGGAGACTAGCCATCGGCCCAGGCCATATTATAGTGCACTAGTGTGTCTCTTCCATCACCCGTTATTCCGATGGGTCGGCAACCCGACACAACCGGAGAGAGATCTGGCACAAGACCGACGACTTAACGTGCTTTCCGAAGCACGGAGGTGTCACACCACCAACTTCCAAACTCCGGGCTGTCGCTGGGAAAAACCCAGGACTCCACGCTCGGCAGTCGCTTTATTAGGCATCAAAGTACTGGTTGCGGAATCGTTCGAAAGAGTCACGCTGCCCTGAAACGTAAATGGTATTTGAAGGAACACAGTTGGGGTTTAGTTAGTAAGAGTGCTAGTCATTCCCGCTCCGCTTACATCGGAAGAAGTCATTTGATGATTTCCAATCCCTAAAAAAAAGGAGTGACAGTTCTTCCCGCTATGCCCAGAGCGGCAGGAGTCTTTCTTGTTTTTCTTATTTCTTTTAAATAAAAACGTTGCCCCGCACTAAGAATTTCTCCTGTAGTCGTCTGATAGTTTCCCATAAAAACCCTCTGGTTATTAATAAAGTAAAATGGCAAAGTTTAAGTATGTAGGTATGTTTTATCAATAACAATAATAAAAATTCAACACTTCGATAGATAATCTTGCTTGTCGCGACTGTTATATTAGTTATTTTTAACATATTTTAGCCTGTTTCAATTTACGTCATTGCGAACATTTTCGCAAAAAAATATACTGGTCTTAACCTAATTAACATACTCGCTGACTTTTGAATAGTTTCTTAAAAAGCACGTGGTTTTTTTTTTAAGTATACTTTATTAGACATAAAATTTTGTTTAATAGTTTGAGTATTGACCGGGTTTAAATAAGAATTAAAAATAAAGTTAGGTAGGTACTGGACTGGCAGATACATTTAATTATTATGCCTTTTTTGTTTGTACGTACTAACCTACTTATACCTAATTAGTTGGCTCGATATTTTAATTGAATCTTGTCTGTTTCTAAAACAGTGCTACCGACTGTACCTAAATATTAATGCAATTCTTGTGCCGGAAAATTGTAGACTCCGTAAAATTGTAATAAATCTTTATTAGGTTTTGGTTTCTCGGTACATTATGAAAAAATCGTTTTTTATACATTAAATCCTGTCTAAATTCAATAGTTTCGAATGTATCAGCGTCTTATTAAGAATAAATAGTTTACACTTTCACGCGATATTTTACAATGTTACGGCGTTTACATTTTTCCGGCAACATGTACATGTCTATGAACGGAACGTATAAATAATCGAAAGATTTTCACTACGTACATAAAAGAATTCATCTTGAGTGTAAACTAAAAAATCTTGTTATTGAACTAAACGCCAGGGTTATCAAAATATCCTACAGAATGCACCAGAGTCTCATGATCTAGTCTAAAAAACCCGAGACTTCCACTTGAGCTAAGTGTCAGTAATTGGCGTTACGTTGGCACACAGGCGGCGGTAGTATGCAGACAGGAATATAGAAGTGAATCCATCCGTTAGTCGGTAGTTATCTTCAATTGACCACTCGTTTTGTAAGTGACGCCGACTGACGCCGACGCGACAATGTGAGGAACAATTCTCGTATTTTAAAGGAATGTTCCCAGTCGCATCGCATCCGCCCTCGAGCCAGCTCCAGCTGCTAAGCCTGTAGTCTTAAACTCGCCCCTAAATAATAATGCTAGTCCGATCCAGCCCGTACCTAGCTGTCCTCCCCCCAGCGCCCTGAGCCGAGGCCCGTACCCCACAGGGCCCGTACCCCCTTAGCGTGTAGTCGCTTAGTTTGTAAGTTTTTAATAAGCCCTGCCTGGAGACTTTAATATTTAAATTAAGGCCGCCACAGGCAAGTCCGGTTAAGCAGTCGACAACCTCCTAGGTTGAACGAGAGGCCACTCATAAAAAAAAGTCGCATCGCAGTCGCAAAATATCAAAAGCACCTCTTAGTTCCATACATTTTGACAAGTTAATGATATTGATTGTCGCTGAGATAATGTTGCGTATTGAATTTGAGAATACGAGAATGGGCCTTCCGTTCGTCCAAGCCTAGTTTGCGTTTGGTTTGATGCTGATGTATTTTTTCTGGTAATGCAAGGATACACGTGTAATTGAGACAATAAAGATTTCCTTTCAATCATTTTTTTACTCGTAAAAATGAAACACTTGGAATATGAAAGAAGGAGAGTGAATGAAAGCGTGTTTTCTGACTGAGGATTTTTTATTTATTCTTTTGACCCTAAATTAAAATGTATGCTATGTATGTATGCATGTCCTAATCTACGTTCGTGGTCTAGGGTACTCGTATGCCATACGTCAAAATTTGTTCTACACTTGAAGCGTGAGATTATATAATAGACACAGGTTTTCATATTTATAATACTTATTACGGTAGTAAAAATAAGTATTAAAAAAATACTTATAATATTACAGACAGAGTCCATTAATTGGGTAGTACACAAACAACTCTGAAAATAGTGACAAAATATTTTTGACGTGACAACGTCTTATAATTCGATGGAGCCGGCTGCACGCACGAAAAAACATGACGTCATGCGGCGTTACCTCGCTCTGAGGCGTTCCATTTAAGGCTTGAAGTGCAAGCGAGAGCGCGGAACGAGCGACAAAGAGGCACAATCGGCCTCCGCGTTCGGCAGCGTTCGACATCTGATTTTCTTTTGAACAATGAAACCATTCCATTAGTATTTTCTTATGACGTTGTCACATTCAACTATCGTCAGTAAACCGACTTTACAGACAACCGTTTTTTTTTTTTTAAATTAGCTATGTAATGAACCATCTCGATACACTTTGAATAAGATTTTCAAGACTCAAATTTTCATTCCTTAATGAAGTAGACGCAAAATCGACTTCAATTACTCAAACAAAAATCAGTTTACGACATCATTACTCTAACATTGACACAATCGATTGCCCATCGCACATAACCGTTCATTGACAGGAAGTACCAGTACCACAAGGTTTTGTCAGTTTAACGGGACCCTAAAAGCCATGGGAACTGATTACCATTAGATAGTTTTCTCATGGAGATCTCATGATCATTGTGGTACGTGAAACTATGTTGTTTCCGTAACATAGTGCACGTGATCAAGACATACAGAATGTTCCAGAAGTGTGTGGCCAGTTTTAGGGGTGATTTTCTTTATCTGATTTACAGTAAAGAAACAATAGCAAAACACTTTTAATAATTAATTCAGCCAATAAATACAAATTTTATCATAAAAATAATAAAATATTAGTTTGTTGATTACATTTTTATAAATAACAAAAACAGGTAGGTGTAACCAGCACCTTTGCTAAGTTATTAAAAAACCCGACCACAAAAAAGGAATAAAAACTTCCAAATACTTCACTTTTCAAGCAGTTTGATGCAGTTGGTGGCATCAATTCGGTGATTGAATTTAATTAAATATCGCCAACTGCACCAGACTGCTTGAAAACTGATTTGTTTCTGATATTTTACTGGTTATTTGTGGGGGGGTTTTTTTAAGAAATTTGTTTTTTTCTTTTGCTGTTTCTTTACTATACAACGTGTAACATAATAAACGCAATACCTCTTAAGGGGTCACTATATTCATCATTATGAACAACTTTTGCTATGGGACCAATCCCGAAATCACGAAAAGAAAATTCAGCTGTTCAGTACATTTCGTCGAGTTATACGCACATAAATGTATGGGGTAGTCGATTTTTTTTTGGCGAATTCTGAGTTGGTCCCATAGTGAAAGTTGTTTATAATGATTGAATGACATGAGTACAATGACCCCTTAAGACGTATTGCGTTTATTCTTTTACATGTTGTACATCAGATACAGAGCATTACCCATAAATATGACCACGCACTTTTTCAACACCCTGTATATGATGCCATTATCATAAGTGTGATTGTTACCTTTCTTTTTGGTGTGCTGTACCGAAATTGGCGAGATGAAATATGAAAGTATTTTTTTAATGTATGAGGAGCATTTTTTGTTGAATTTGAAAATGTACTCGTTACTGTGCTTTTTGAAAAAGGCGATTGGGATTTTGTGTTTGAGCAAACATGTACCCAAGGTAAAGTATACGATTACCACTTCTAGTCTTCGTTAAAAGTGATTATTCGGTATGATGTTTCGTAGTCGCTGCAAAGGTGCTGTGCAGGTCCACCGTAGACGCTACGTATACTCTTCACAGACGCTGCGTCGATCCACTATGCACGCTGTATTTATACTTCCGTAGGCGCTGCATAGACTCCTCGTAGACGGTGCGTAGGCCTCTGCAGCTGCTACGTAGACCGCCGTAAACTCTACGTAGTTCGCCGTGGACACAGCGTAAAACTTAAGTAGTTTTCACAGACGCTGCGTCGATCCACTATGCACGCTGTATTTATACTTCCGTAGGCGCTGCATAGACTCCTCGTAGACGGTGCGTAGGCCTCTGCAGCTGCTACGTAGACCGCCGTAAACTCTACGTAGTTCGCCGTGGACACAGCGTAAAACTTAAGTAGTTTTCACAGACGCTGCGTCGATCCACTATGCACGCTGTATTTATACTTCCGTAGGCGCTGCATAGACTCCTCGTAGACGGTGCGTAGGCCTCTGCAGCTGCTACGTAGACCGCCGTAAACTCTACGTAGTTCGCCGTGGACACAGCGTAAAACTTAAGTAGTTGAATTTTATCGTTGGATTTACGCTAGGTGCAAAAACACAAAAATTATTTACATATATTTTAGAGAGTTTGTAAGTATTTGTTCATCCCTATAAGACAAATAGAATCTAGTGAACTAGTGTTTGCCTATTTAGATATATTATTTTGTTTATTAAATAATTGGTGACACTATGTATGGAAAAAATAATTTATTATTATCATTGACTCTTTACAAAGGTGCAGATACTTACGTCAAACGACTTCAGAAGTATTAAAATTATTTACAAAAGAATTTTATGACGCACAAAAGATTATTTTTATTTATTTCGATATTAATGTTACTATTTAATGAATGTAAAAACGCTTTTAATAATTCAAATTGATAGAAGGTGGGTGACCTAAGCTATGCTTGAGTCGATTAAATACTTTTATTTTTGTTTATTAAGTAATACTAATAGTTTTTAATTCTGTTGCCCTTTAAATTTTTAATGACACTCAAAAGTTTATTGTTATTTACTTCGATATTAATGTTATTATTGAAATAATGTAAAAACGTTTGTAATCATTCAAATTGATAGAAGATAGGTGACCTAAGCTATGCTTGAGTCTATTAAATACTTTTATTTTTATTTATTAAGAAATACTAATACTTTTCAATTCTGTTACCACTTAAAAAGGATAATTAGGTTTTTAAATAACTATTTTACTACAAAAAATATTTGATATTAATGTTTGGAAGCAAATCCCATTGGTACATTTTGGGGGATAAATTAAGGCAAGGCAAACAACTCGTAGAAATAACAAACCTATAAATTATCTTTTCCAATTTTTCTGTCCGACTAAGTTCGGAAAATAGTATCGAAATCACTTTGGTATGCCATTTCGAGCACAACAATTAAATAAATATTCTGAACTGCAAAAAAAAAAAACAATTTTCAATTAAAATGCAACGGCTAGATTTCTGTTCCGTTTTTCTAAACATAACGTAAAATCGCCAGTTGTGATACGAAGCTCCAGATTCCATAAACGGATTCAATAAATAAAATCATTTGTATAGGTCACCGAATAATTGCAGGCGCCGTAAGATTGTAAAATATCGCGTGAAATAGCAAACTTATTTCTCTATAAGACACGGATATATTGGAAATTGCTGAATTTGGATAGGGTTTATTGAATTAAAAATTATTTGTTCACAATATATCAAGAAATTATAATCTAATATAGATTTTAGAATCTATATATAGAATCTTACTGAGTTTTCAATATTCCGGTGACATATATAAATTAATAAATTCATAAAATATAGACAGTGTTACATAAGTTACACGTGCACTTATAGGACTTGAATTCGTTTATTTATATTTTGACATTTGACTTTACGAACTTAAAAAAAAAAACATAAAACTTTATATCTATGACGCACTAAACTGTTACCAGTATTTTATTAAAATGTCTGATCGTGCATACCTCTGAATCTTGTTTATGGTACAAGAAATACTTGTTCTACTCGTTTCTTGAAGTTGACTGGTGCATATTTGAAAATGTTATTCTATCTTTCTATTCTGCCTGTATAAGGACTTGTTAGATTTTGCTGAGATTTAAGATCTATAAATACGTACCCAAATATAGGTCTATTTTTGGTATTGTTAATTTGTGAGTATGTTTTTAATAAATACATAAGCATGACAGGTTTACATATACAGACATGGTCTCGTGACAAATACCAGGGTGCTAATTCTACAAATTTATAAGCAAAGTTCGCATTTGATTTTTTTGCTGGCCTGCTAGCCTCCCGTTTGTAGAATCTAAACCGCCACAAAAACGAAAGTAGCGACATCTAACTGCGTCGTAAAATCTTGCACCGCGGTTGGAGTTTTCCATGCGATTTGAATATTTATAACAGCAAAACTGCGAAATATCAACGATCGGACAGTTGCCCAGCAGACACAACATCCGTCTGGTCGGAGGATCCTCCCTTTTCAATGGAGGTTTGCGGGACTTTATATCCTGCTCCGCATACTATACGTGCTTCTACCAAACTATCCGCGATAAAATAAAATGATGTCGCGAATTTATAAATTAACTTTTAACCAGCAACCAAGTACCTGAAACGTCATGTTTTAAAGGCAAACATGACGTTTCAGCTACTGTTGGTAGCTAATTTGTCACTTGGTTAAAGTCGGATACGTTATTGAAACCGGCCGTTAGTCGACATCGGTATGAACATCCAGTAGGTAATTGGAAAACCCTAACCGCCACACGATCACACCATAGACTAAGACTAGAATCGTTTTAGTCGTTTGCAACCAGCGGCCATACAAGATAATATCGTTGAAAGCTACCTAGAAAACAAGTGTAGGTACTCGCACTGTGTAATAAGGTGCAAGAATGTATAAGAAAGCGGGCGTCATTCATGTTAGCTTTACTTATCACTGAGTGTCTCGATAGTTGATAGCATGCCGTGATGATACTGAAGTTTTAACAATGCAATGAGAGCGTTTTTCTTTATCATGGAACGTTTGACAGTTTGCTATGTGAAATATGGAGAAGTCTGCGCATTTACCTTAATTTGGATAGGTAAGAGATTTTTTCCCAATCAGAAAGATACATTATACACTGAGATTGAAGAACTGGATTTTTCTTCTACTTCGCTCCTGCGGCGATCCCAGAAGTACCGCGAACCTCGTCCTCCACTTTAAATAATATGTAGAAACTGTGCCATTTGGCGATAGAATAGCTTCAAATCACTGACATATTTTTTCTCCCTAAACGAACCTTACAAAACCGCTACCATTCGTTTTGGGATGGAGACGAGTGATTGTGAATGTGGTTCAGTGCGTCCAGAGAGAACATATTTACCTTTAACCTTTTTAGCCATGTATTCGTTTATATTTCTAGCAGAATACTCTGTACCTTAAACACAGGGAACCTCAGGTAGGAGTGGCCCGGAACTGCCGCCATTCCTAAAGGATGATTGGTCTATTGACGTCAATCGAATGTAGGCGGTTTTCCGCTGGTGACGGTTAAAAACTACCTCGCTTATGTTACTCACTCTGTTACCCATTAACTGACACGTGACTTAATATTTCAGTTACGATGACTGTGTTTTGTGGTGTTTTATTTTGCAATGGTTTACCTTCTGCTTGCAGGCCTTCCTTGTTGCTATTCCACCACTTCGCACTAAATGTTTCCAAACGTCTTTTATAATGCGCACATCAAAGGAGTGGAACTCTCTGCCTGCGTCTGTGTTTCCGAACGCATACAACCCTAATCTCTTCAAAATTAGAGTGAACAGGCTTCTTCTGGGTAAGCTCGCTCCATCCATCGTCGACTTCGTCTCTGTCATCTATGACCTAGACTAGAGTCAAGAGCAAACCCATATTAAATAAAAAAAAGGCTGTATCGCCTATCCAATAAACTTTTCAGCACAAGCTGGTTTGTGCCCGATGGGATCGCATCGGTAAAAATGAGACACACAAAGATTCATCTCATGTTTAATCCCTAAAGGGGATTCATTTTCAATCATCCTTGAGAAAAATCTGCTTATCAATAGCTACATTTTGTCGAATTACGCAAACGGTTATGGGCCAGTTGTGTTTCATTTTCAGATTTTAATTTAAAGTTCTTCATAACCAGCTGACCCGCATAACTTCGTCTGCGTCACATTTTTCAGTAGCGTGATGTTATATATATAGCCAATAGCTTTCCTCGATACATGGGCTATCCAACATTAATAAAGGATTTTTCAGTTCGAACCAGAAGTTCCTGAGATGAGCGCGTTCAACCGAACAAACAAACTATTTAGCTCTGTAATATTAGTATTGACTAGCTTTTCCCGCGACGTACGCGCATAGGTATCCCGTTTTGTCCCGTTCCCGTAGGAATTTCAATTTCCGTTCCCCTTCATAATTTTAGCTTTCTACGACCAGTAGTTTCGGCTGTGCGTTGTCTGTCAGTCAGTCAGTCTGTCTGTGAATACATGCATATAAGATTTATATTAGGTAGATATGATGCTAATACTTATAAAGATTGATGACAAGGTTTTAAACCGATTTCATAGCGTAACAGTTTGCATGGAAAATTCTGAAAACAAAGCTTTCTTGAAAACAAACAATTGATTACTTATTGTCGAGCATCAAGCTGCTCTTAAAGCCAATCTTGTTCAGCAAGAACATCTGATTAATATAGTAACACCGTTCTTGTAATACCTACTTCTTTTTCAGAAGTCATGAAAGTGTGAGTGCATACGTATATTTTTTCGTTATTTGGGATCGAACTGACATATCAGTCGCGTGGTATAGTAGTTACGGTTATCTACGTTAGCATTATAATGATGTAAAGTTGGTGAGGATGGATGTTAGTCACTTTTCCATGGAAAATAACAAACTGCTTCAAAAATCATTTCTTAGTCAGTCTGTTTGTGACGCTTTCACTCCTAAATCGTTGAAAAGCATTTGATGAATTTTGGTTCAGAGATAATTGGGGCCCTGTACTATCTCTTGACGAAATAAAAATTAACAAAAGTCGTATTAAAAGATGTGAAAGATCTAGTCTTAAATAAGTGATACTCGTAGATTTGACATAACAATCGTGCTATGAAGTAGTTGAAATAAGTAATAAATGTAACATCGTTACGTAAAGTGCGATGCAAAATAAAAAAGAGCTTCAGTCACGAGATGTGCATAACAGATTGAAGAAGTTCGTTTTACAGGTCTAACTTGTTACTGAGAAAATTTGTAGGTATAATAAAGGGTGTATATGTAGTTTTTTATTTAAAGGATGGGAAATCATTAAATGACTTCTTCCGCTCTGGGTGGAGCGGAAAGGCGTGTCAGACTCTTACTGACTAAAACCCATCCGTGTTCCTTCTAAAGCCCTTTGCGTTCCAGCGCCACAACCTTGGCAGGTATATGTGGATTAATAAAGTTAAATAATAAACAATTGAAAGAATTTGAGATATACAGAGTGTAAGGAAGATTGAACGCAAAACCTGAAAAGGGGTGATCGTGCCTACTCATTATTTATTATGAACTACTAAGGGACCAATTATTCGCCCCATACATTTATGTTTGCATACGCATAACTTGCCAAAATGTACTGAACTTGCGAACTGACAAAATGCTAAAACTACAAATAAGCCTAATTGGGTAAGGTTTCCTAAATTCAGTGTTAGAACTTAGACACAGGCATATGGGCCCCACAAGGGCCAGTGCCTGCCAGGAGTGCCAGGGTTACGGAATTTGACAAAGGGCATTTGACAGTACACGGGTGGGTTTAAGTCAGTAAGAGTTTGACACTTTGTCATTTGATGATGTCCCATCCAAAGATACGGTCATATTATGTAAAACATGTTGGAAGTTTTGATGACATAATAAACTTCGTTTTTGGATGTTTGCATCGTGATTGCCAAACAGTTTATTATGTGACTTACCACATAATTTTTCCCAACACTTTTAAAAGGTTGCTAGCTGTGACCTTTTTATTCTAGTTTTTTTTTTATTTTACTTCATGATAAATTCTGATTAAGTCACTACCGTTTCCATGTTCAATCGTTATTCTTCTTTTAATCGTTTTTAGCAAATAGATACCTAGATATACATATGCAATGATGCATAATATACTACTGTGAGTCGACTACGGCAAAAAGTTGAATAAATTTAACTTTTTACTTTTAAATAATTACAAAAACGGGCTAAACAGGAATCTTTTCTATTTTTTTTTTGTGTGTAACTGTGTAGTTCGTTTTAATTTCTTTACATCTATGTTATGTTAATTATGTATAAACTTGCGTGTTTGCAATACACACATGTATAAGTAGTTTTCCAGTTTTGGGTATCGTAACAAGGTAGGTGTTTGTTTTCCATACATTAAACCGTGACTGAATTTATTAATTGAAAATATATGTTATGCTAACACGCACGAATTTGCCGTTTAATGATTAAAGTACCTGGAAGACCGGCTTTTTATTGGTAAACGTTTTCTAATAGTGAAACTTAGCTAGACCGATTTATCGCCCCCGAAACAACCTTTGTACTAAATTTCATGAAAATCGTTGGAGCCGTTTCCGAGATTCAGATTATATTACATACATAAATTGCTCGTTTAAAGGTATTAGGTAGATTAGATTACCTCTCAAAGTTGAAATTAATACCTCGAAGATGCCATCGAAATATAATAACCAGGAGGTATATTTTTCTATAAATTCAATATAAATAATGAACACACAAATAGAAATCAATTAGGACGATTTGATTAATATAATAGTGTGCTCGTTTGCATTATTCTATCAATTCAATTTAAATACTTATTTTCCCAGAGACGAACACTTGAATTCTGAATACACCTTGAACTGTAGACAGTGATATAATTAATATTAGCAATGACAATTGTTAAAAAAAAAAAAATTACCGCTACCGAAATATCACGCGGTTAGTCTCAATCATTTTCCCATTTATTAATATTTTTATCAGTGTTCCGTTTCCCAAAGTTAACCAACGGAACCCTATTCCTATGCATCCGCTGTCTGTCCGTCTCTCAGCGGGCTGTGTCTTCTGAACATACACTCATTCATAGGTAAACAGTTGAAAATTTTAGTGTGTATTTTTTTGCCGAAATAACAAAAAAACAAATGAATCTGGCTAGGCTTTTTAACAAATAAATTGGGGTCGGCTTCTACTCTAACTGGATGCATCAGACTACCAGTATTTAATAATAACAAAAAATAATAAAAATAAAATCGAATTAAAAAGTTTAAAAAGAATTGAAATCATTTTTTTGGGCAGTACTAAAAACCCCATATATAAGAATAGTTTTAAAATGCAGGTATTATTTAATCCGAATCGTATTTGACTGGTTAATTTGATTCGACAGAATATCACATTGTCTATAGCCTGGTTAGTTTAAAAGTCGTCACAGACTTTGTTTTAGTATTAAATAACGGGATTGTTTTGAATGTAGACAAAAACAAACGTCACTACTAACTGTAAGTACCTTTCACAGATGTCACACGTATCGAGTAACGGATGTGAATGTGTATCTTATAAGATTAATTGTGTTCTCAGAAGTTGTCGCGTTACGTGATGGAATATGATCTGGTTTGAAGGAAATATTTTCTTGTAGTTTCTGTCATGCTTGTAAACTGCTACACGTGTTGTTGTTGATTGTCAGAACTAATATTTATAATAATACTAGCTGACCCACGCAACTTCGTCTGCGTCACGTTTCATCATGAATGCTCGGCTCCTTTTGGTCGTAGCGTGATTTTATATAGCCTAAAGCCTCCCTCAATAAATAGGCTTTCCAACACTAAAACATTTTTACAATTCTATTTATTTTTCTAATAAATAGTCAAGAATAACTGATCGAGTGATAAATGATCAATTATATCGAACGCGGAGAATAGAAAATAATTAAAGTACTAATATCGCTATTAAAAAAAAGGGGTTGGTGATAGAAGGGTGAAAATTTAGGGTTGTATGTATTTTTAATGCCACATTATAAAAAATAAAAATTTTGTCCAAAAAAAAAATGTTAGGGGTGGACAACCCTTGTCACTTAGGGGTATGAAAAATAGATATTAGCCGATTCTCAGACCTATTGAATATGCATATAAAATTTCATAAAAATCTGTCAAGCCGTTTCGGAGGAGTATGGTAACTAACATTGTGACACGAGAATTTTATATAATAAGTTTAATAATATAAGCCCGAAGGATCGCCAAACTTAAGTGGCAGTGGGCAGAGACATTGCTCGCAGAACAGATGGTCGATGGGGCCTAAAAGTTCTGGGAGTGGCGACCGCGTACTGGAAGACATAGCGTTGGAAGGCCTCCCACAAGGTGGACCGATGACCTTGTGAGAGTCGCGGGTAGCTGATGGATGCGAGACGCAAAGGACCGGTTGGCGTGGTTGGTTGACACTTGGGGGGAGGCCTATGTCCAGCAGTGGACGGTTTTCGGCTGATATGATGAATGTATTTAAAGAGGTGAAGTTGATTGTTTGTTTGTAATAGGTACAAAAGTGATCTAGTGATCCAATATTTTTTCCGGTGTTAAAGGTTATATGTTTACCCCGCAAAATTGCATGGTTCTTGACAGATGACAGGCTGCAAGAGCAAAGCCGCGGACTAAAGCCGGTCTGCCACAATTATTCATACAATGTTTTAGATGCAATAAATATTTTTAAATTTTTTTTTTTTTTTTTAACCGAATATTAAACATGGTCTGCTTATACCCACTCGTTTACGTCCTGACTTCTTCGTTTAGACCAAATACATAATTGTTTAAGAGGTGAAAAAAAAACATGTAAGAATCCTTTATCTCATGATCATTTTCCATGGTGTACATTCACAGCGTTTCTAAACCCGAAAGTTCTATTCGCGAATGACGATGATGTTCCCTATCTAAAGTCTGGCTCTTATCTAACCCAACATAACAAATAATTTCCCCTTACCTTTAAACAAACCGTTACAAACCCCACGTGTAAGAACACAAATAAAACTAAACCCAAACAAGAGCTTATCATTTCATAACATTTTCAAAACAATGCTATCAATTCTACTATCAAACTTCCCTATGCGAATGACGTCAAATACTCGTATTATCTAAACCACCATAATGGTGGAACTAGGTACATTCAATTAGGTAGTACGTTATCGTCACCCGGTTGAAATTATCGCGACATATCATGGGATATGGCTAAAGCTGGGGGCACACTCCGAGCGAACGCCAACTTATAGTAAATTTTAATGTGTATTTCTAACTACTAAGGTTTGACTAAGGGCCACTTGCACTGTACAAGTGGCGCTTTTGCACTATAATTAAAATGATTGATGAACAATTTTTATAACGGGGTTGACCACAAATCGAGAAAAAATCTGCTGCCTGCATATAATTATGTTTGCATATCTCTACTTAATGGACTGAACAGCTGTTTTTTTCGCGATAATGGGAGTTTAATTACCCTTTTTCAGGAATTTCGATATTTCAGTTACACCTTGTATACAACATCATTTAGTACCTGTTGATTTAAAATGATTTAAAAATAGGTACAAAAATGTTTTAAATTCGTTTAGCACTGAGAAAGTCACATTGTGTTAAGAGTGATATAAAAGAAAATGGAGTTAGTGATAGCGTGACGGCTGACAGGAGAGAATGGAAGAAAAAAACGTGTTGCACCGACCTCAAGTAACATGGGATAAGGGCAGGAAGACGATGATTGAGAAAGGCCTACTTGCATCACAAGTCACTTTTATTACACGACTAGTTGCCGCCCGCGGCTACGGCCGCGTGATTGTCGAAAATTATCCCACATGGAGGGAACATACTCCCGGGATAAAAACTATCCTATGTCCTTTCCCGGGACTCAAACAATCTCTATACCAAATTTCATCTAAATCGGTCTAGCCGTTTGTGCGTGAAGAAGTAACAAACATACTCACACACTCAGAAACTTTCGCCTTTACAAGATTAGTGTGATGTGAATGTGATGTGCTTTATTTTCGCTGTCATCTTCAAAGACTGAGCGATGATTTGAATAGTTTAGTGCTAAATGTGTGGTGCACAAGTGTGTCTAAATGTGTTCGTTGGGTTTTAGGCGCGACGCAACACACCACTGTGTCCCCAGCTTTACACATATACACAGTTTTGTTTAATGAATAAACTGATAAGGGTTGTAAATACAGACGTAATACAAAACTGAAATGACAAAGTGATTGTGAACTTTAACGTTATAGAGACAGAATGTAATTTAGGGTGTGGTGCTGTCGGATTGTTTGCGGTCGTTTGTAGCGAGGCTATATGGAATATTTTGCTAGTAACATTCCATGCATGTTTTGTTCGATGTCATGGCTGATATTTTTCGTTATTATAAATGAATCAATGGTTCGTAGAAGAGGCTTAGGAATTTACCTTCCTATGTTGGTTCACTGAACAAAATTTAATATAATACGTTGAATCAGGTTCCTGGTTTAATTATTACGCATTTCGACTTCCTCAATCATCTAGCAATGTGAATATACATTACAGCCAGTCTTATTGTTTCACGTTTTAGACTTTGAAAGCATATTCATGGGTATGTAAAACTTAGCAAAAATAACTGGAATGTGCTTGAGCACTCAACTTATTTTGATTGCCTCATCTATGTAGTTTACTTTTCTAATATCCTTAGGTGTTTGGGTTTCTCTAGACCAGTGGTTTCCAAACTTTATTTGACCCAAGACCACTTTGATGTTTTTATTGCAGGGACTAGAAATCAAGAAGAAAACTAAGCTGCGGTATTGAAATATAATCAACACTTGTAGCATAACTATATAAATATATATATATGTAAATTTCCTAAAAGATAATAAATACCACCGAACGAGGCTAAAGGAAATATTCAACAAAACAATGT
Organism: Mamestra configurata; assembly: GCA_002192655.3. Classification (NCBI taxonomy): domain Eukaryota; kingdom Metazoa; phylum Arthropoda; class Insecta; order Lepidoptera; family Noctuidae; genus Mamestra; species Mamestra configurata. The sequence goes on from NDFZ01005418.1 coordinate 69,645, forward strand.
TAGTTACTTACGCATTTCTTGATATAAACCTTCATACACTATGAACTCATTAAATTACTGCTTTGTAAAGGTTTCTTGAAGTGTTTATTAAGTTATGATGGGTCAATTAATTTTGTAAGTAGGTATTGCCTTAGAATTTTTGATGAGGCCAGTTAACAGTGTTTTACTGTAACTCTGATGCAAATAGCTAATGCCATTCAATTCCGATGATGTAAAAGGGATAGTGCCATTCGCTATGTATAGCTCCATCTCTCTCTTAGAGCGGAATCATTATCGTTTAAAGACTTCATAGTAGGGTCCACTAGGCCCTGCTCCGCCAAGGAACTTTACCCAAATATGGTAGAGTATAAATTTTCTAAATATTAATTTTGGTAACCATGAAACGACCATTTAACTATAAATATAAGTAGGATTAAATAAAAAAAATAGTATTCAAAATATTTATATAGCAATGAGGCTGTACGTACCCAAAGAAACTTAATAAAAATGAAAGTAAAACAAACAAAAATTTCAAAAACTTTTCATTATATTACTTACAGAGAAAATAATTAAGTGCCGTACTTTCTCGAACACTGACGTGGGAAAAGTTAATTTATTATGCACAGTTACTGAGCGATAACCAAGCCTATTCTCATATGAGCGTTACGGTTTCTAAACTGGTTAATGTCTTTTGTTATATTTCTTTCATACGATTTTCGACCATGTGTTGACGGAAGTAAGCTTGGAATGCTATTTGGATAAGAGGTACTTAAGTTATTGTGTTAAGTGTAGCGTTATTATTATGGATTATGAGGTGTTGAATTGCTAAGTTTTATTGTTACTGTCCAAATAATTGTGTAATTAATTGTTTTTTTTATGAGTTACTATAAAAATCAGCATTTTTAAGTCGTTCATCTTTCTGCGGGTCTTTTCAGGCAGATTGGTTTTTCTTACATTAGTTACGGCTTCAGGAAATAAAAAATAAAAATGTGATTACTCGCATTGCGCATAATGCCCAAAAAAAAAATTATAGTCCACTTTCAAAGGACGAAAATTTGCATCGTCAGTAACGTGATTTCAACGCTGAATAATGTGGTGAGTTTTTTTTTTTTTGGGCATTATGTATGGGCTGGCCTACCCTTACTGTAGCCTACTGCATGCCCATGAACTCGTCGTTAGTGTCGTGAGTCTTTGAATGTATTGGATAATGAAAACTGTAACATGTATTGGGGGAATGAATTTTCAGCATCATATCGCATAACTTGATTTGGGTTTAATTAATTTCTTAACCCTCATATCCGTAAGTAAATTAATAGTCACCAGTTATTTAGGCTTAATTATAAATAAATGTCCTAACTAATATTAAAATATTTGAAAGTCCTAACTTAAATTAAATTGAGATAACATACTACGTATTAGATACTAAATTAGAACTAAATAATAAATTTATAACATTGGTAACATTATCAGTCAATTAAATTTTTATAAGATTCGATTATCTTAAATTTACAGAATAATATTTGATTGCCAATAAAATTGACAATAATATATAATTAGATTCACGGATCAGGAAAATTGCTATTGGCGTTTCCATCTGAATTTTCTCAATATGCCGCCCGAAGGCTGGATTTGTTCCGGATTAGGCACGCCTGGTTTCCCAGGTTACATGGTATATTAACATAACTGGCGAAATTTGGGTGTATGTACTACAGTCGGTCTACTTTGTTAACATCTCGCCGTGTATACTTAAGTGACCATGAAGCATTGGCGGATCCAGATTTTTTTGGAAGTCTATAACCTAACGAAGTCATTGAAGAATTACGTAAAGTAATCCAAGGAGGCTTGTTATGCGTTAAGCAAAATAAAATGCGATGTGCTTTTTTAGCGTTTACTTTCCTTAACTCCACCCTCAGCGGGGTCAAGCCCCCCCAACCGACAATCCTGGATTCGCCCCTGCCATGATGTGAACTGTCAGTCTGTTCATTAGTTAAGGTTCACTTTTGTTTGCTGGGATATTTTAAAGAAAACGACATGTAGTTAGCATGCAGGTTTATTTGCGACTAGTTAAATCAGTGGACTGTTAGTAAGTAATACACTACTCTAATCTTTTTGGACACTGTCCATGTTATTTGTATGGATTGACAGCTCACTTCATGCCCACTGTCCACTTCACCTAAGTTTACACGGTAAAATGTTTACAGAATCGCTCTGCAGATACACTTCTGCCTTACCCTTGGAAATGCAGGCGTGATGTTATGTATGCGTGTGCGATGTTGCGTTTACATCGCTTATTGATTACGTTTACATTTGAATACGAGAAATTGTTTTCAAATATAGCGTGGCCTTCATTTGTTTTGATTCGTCGACCTTATTATAATAGGCATTACGAATAATTCTGCTATTTCTGTTTTGGTTTTTTAGAATTCAATCAGTAAACAAAAAAACAACTTTACTTTCAAAGTTTTTTTAGGTAATTTGCTTATGACAACAGAAACTAGTGATGTCATTCGAATCTGAATGAATTTATCGACAGAATTGTATTGGTCACTCGGAAAATAAGTAACTGTTTAACGGAAAATGTAGTATTTATTAACGTTTGGCTACGTGACCTAGCCTGGTATTTTGTGAACCTATTGTTATTATTAAAAGTTCTTAGAAAAAGCAGGATTTCCTTGTACAGCATTAATTCTAGGTTACAATTTTATTTTGTTGTTATCAAAAGGAAAAAATATGCATTTTCTACGAGTTCCTCATTAGCCACTGGATGTTGTAGGTCAGTTGGTACTCGATCGATGTTACATATTATCTGTAATGAATGTGTTTGTTCGTAAAAGGCTAGTAAGATTATGAACGAATTTCTAAACTGTCAAATTGTGTTGTCATTCTTTCTTAGTTCGGGTTCGGAACTAATCGTAAGTCCGTAGGTGATACGGAGTAGGTAGAATACGCCCGCAACTAAGCCCGAAACTACGGACTTCGGGTTTAGGGAGTAGCCTTCCTGGGCTGCGAAGTTCAGATAGTCAGTAGTTCTGTGTAAACTTTAGTGCTATGCTGTAAAAATCTCACAGTGTATACTAAGGTGAAGTGAGCGGTCAATCCATCCAATAAATGTGGAACGACAGTTCACTTCAACTTCACTCCACAAAGTTTTCACGGTGTGATGTTTACAGAATAGACCTGCAGTAAGAGATAAAAATAAACCGGTATTCAGCTGAATCCGGTTGAATTGGAAGCGGACCCCAGCAAAGTTGATAAGTCTAGAAGGATTATAAATACAAATTCCTGTCTCAGTACCTACTTTTCCATCTCGGAATATTTCCAAGAAAGTTTAATATGGTTCTAAAAGCCTTTTTAGGGTTCCGTACCCAAAGCGTAAAAACGGGACCCTATTACTAAGACTCCACTGTCCGTCTGTCTGTTAGTCACCAGGCTGTATCTCATGAACCGTGATAGCTAGACAGTTGCAATTTTCACAGATGATGTATTTATTACTGTTGCCGCTATAACAAAAAAATAAAAATTGAATGCACTTAAAAATTAAAGGGGGTTTATGGTACGTAACCCTTCGTGTCAGAGTCCGACTCACACTTGGCCTTTTATTTAGGTATGTGACACGAAGTCGTTTGTGGTTTTAGTTTCATTTCAGCAGTGAATGTAAATGGTATTTTAACCTCAACTGGGACGTAGCTGTGGAGCAAGCAACGGGGAATAACTTGCTTATGATGTAACTTGACTTGGGGTAAATGTACGAATATTTTAGTTTGATTGATGAGTAAATAGAGGCGAAGCTCATGATTAAACAGTAACAGCCTCACAGGTCGATGTTTGAAGCTAAGCAACGATGGGGGATCCATTACATACTCACAACTCCTCTGTACTTCGGAAATCACGTTAAGCCGTTGATTCCGGCCATCATTTGTAGATCTTTTACAGTGGTTACGGAAAGTCGGAAGCCAGAGACTTGCAAGACTGGCTGACACCAATCTGGCCATGGGGTAGGTACCATGTTACTTATCAAATTATTGGGTTGTGGGGGTCAATAACACCTGCATCCGTTTAGACTGGAAGCCAAACCCAACATAGTTGGCAAAACGCTGGGTAGACCGATTCATGAGAAAGTAGAATGAGTTCTATGTAACATACATAAATAATACTCGAAAGACTGTGTTTTCCGTCTTACCCAGTTAATGGGTTGTGGAGGTCTGGTAGGCAGCCGCTCCACGTAAAATACTGGTATTCAGCTGAATTCGGTTTAACTGGAAGCCGATCCCAATATAGATGGGAAAAGGCTAGGCAGATGATGACGTTGATTGATAGTTGTACTACACCAATCGATCGATAGTAGAATAAATTAGTCGACGTCGGTCGATAGTTCTTTCTTCGATCAGCCAAAGCTACCATACCAATTGATCAACATCGATCGATGGCATCGATTGGCGGTCGATCATTTGTTTATCGCCTGGTATCCCTCGATCAGCCAAAGCTACCACACCAATCGATAAACGTCGATCGATGTCGATCAATGGCATCGATCGACGATCGATCGATTGGTGTGTTAACACCGTAAAAATGATCCAGCTGCCACGTCCTCTGCCTAAACCACTAATATTTTTCCTCTTTTGAGTTATTTTGACCTTCAGGATGACAACTGCTTATTGCATTAATTTTTTCCTCTTTTAACTTGTCTCACCTACTTCTGAAAGGTTAACCAGGTAACCAGGTGAAGTTAACACCTGCTATTTAGCACGTAATCTAACACATACTAACTAGACTTATTACTTATTATTAGTGACAGTTTTAGTTTCGTCTACCTGCTGAACCAACCTGCCTAAGAGACCACTGTCGGAAGAACTAGGAATTTATAGAGGTATGCGGTACAGAGAGCAAAGTCCCGCACACTTCCACTCAAATGGGAGGATCGTCCGACCAGACGGTTGTTGTGTCTGGTGGGCAACTGCCCAATAGTTGATATTCGGACTGTTGTATGTGTTAAATCGCACGGAAAGCTTTGCTTGCATTATGCAGGATTTCGTTGGTAGTTCGTCGCTGACAGGATAGATGGCGTTGCGGTTATTTTTGTTGCCGTACAAATTTCGCAATCCATACGACGTGGCAATGCCGCCAGTCTTTTGAGCTCACTTCCAGTCGATAGCGATGCGGATGAATTTTTTGACGCCATATTTTCGGTAGTTTTTATTTTAAGAGTATATTAGTAGTTATATTAGTATTTAAATATAGAATGTACGAAATGAGTAGGTATTACAGTTTTATCAAAAGGTTACGTTACTATACGTCAAAAACATTCGCGCTAGGCCCTCTAGAAAATTCGCAAATCCTCCAGTTCCAGTATTTTTATCGAGAATCTCAATATATGCACATCATCATCTATATACATACACATAAGACATCGACCGGTCCTGTGTGGCCTTCACCAGGTCATCGGTTCACCTTGTGCGAGGCCTTCCAATGATATGCACAATATGCACATATACTTTAGGTGCCTATACTTAAACCTCACAAAAGCCAAACAAGAAAGCTCAGCCTTAGAAAAGAGGTTGACTAAAAATAAATAATTATTTCATTATTCAAGTAACAAGGACTCATTGTGTTAGTAAACTTAAGAACTATGTTAGTCTGTTTCATTATAATTTAAATTTATTTTATCTCATGGGAGATGGCACTGCAGTGATTGACATATGTATATGCAATCCTGCTAGCGATCATTTATAGGATATAGTTGAAGCTGGCCCCGTAACCTGCACACCAGGGATGCACACTTCATTCGCATCGTTGCGTAAAAACACTTTAAATGTGCGTCCGCGATCATTCCTGATGCGCTACAAAAACGAGGCAGCCAATACCCTGAAAGCGTTGTTGAATGCAGCCCCAATGAACATCTTCGTCACTCACGAAAATGCAGACTTTTCCTTGCCCAACTACTGTTCCATGGCATATTGCGTTCGCTTATCAGTCCAATTTATCGTTATCAGGCAATCTAGGCCGTCAGGTCCTCTTGTAACATGCTTCTCGCCTGGTCGCTCTTGTGGAACCAAGTAGATTTTAACTATAATAATTGTTTAGATTTTGAAATGGTTTGTTTTACTATTAAGATAATGGGTAATTGACTTTTAGTGTTTGCGAAATGAAAACTGGAGTTTCAGTCCTGGTCGTCACGGTTTGTTTAGTCTATGGATTGATGTTGTGATGATCTAAGGCCTCGCCTCTCATGCTGGAGGTCGTGAGTTCAAATCTTGGCAATAACGAATGTGATTTTTTCAATTTATACTCTTTGTGCTTTCAAAGTTTATCTTAGACACACGTTTGGTATTTCTGATCCTCAAATTCGAATTATGAATCTGTTAATCAGTATAAATTTAACCAATCATATGGTTGTTTTTTTTTATAAATACACACTCTTCATAATCTTTTACACAATCCAGACATCGTTTGTTGGTCTTTCTCTTTTCTCATAGTCACCATTGGCGGATCCAGAGATGGGGGCTAAAGGGTTCAAGCCCCCCCCAAAAGACCCAGATTTCTTTTTTAACCCTTAATCTGGCAAGAGAAAAAAATCTTGAAATATTATTTATTTTTATATATTTTTGTCATCGTTAGATGTTTCTAAAACCAGGAAAAATAATTTAAAAAATCTAGTATATCTCGATTTTGAGAAAATGCATGTCCAGTATACAGGACATTGCCAGGTTCTCCATAAAGTAACTATAAATATCGATGTCCAGTATATTAGATATTGCCGAATTAAGGAATCGTTCGAGAATTTTTATAAAATCTTTATTTATGCAATTATAAAATAAACAAAAATAAAATGCATGTGTATAATGAAAATATTTATTGTTGTACAATTTTAAAATTTAAAATGACATTATTGTTATTTATTTGGCTTGTATAAAACATAAAAAGTGTAATTCTTCTTTGTAATTTTTTTTTAAACACTTATAATATCTAAGCAAGAGTTTATAATATCTAATCAGTCAAACTTTTCTAAAACAATTAATAGTTTCACTTACTTGCTATGGTAATCATAAAAACAATTTCTCTTACGTACTAAACACAACCTTTGATTGATTGAACATCAGTCTTATTTTTGGTGCAGTATTTACAGCGACCATAGGATTGTCCAAAGCGCGGCCAATGCCCTACGCCGTCATAACGGACGCTGTCATCAGTTCATATATTTTCTTATGGATAATCTAGATCTCCCTTTATTTTGCAGCTCTCTAGCTAATTGACAGCCAAACAGCTTTAACGGCATATGCCTTACTGCCAGCCGATTACAATTTCTTCGGTATAATAACCAAGCGTTATTTGTACAAATGTCGATCATTTGAGCAAGAATGGCAGTGTACCAGCGTCGATTTTTGTAAGTAGCCCGATATAGTGCTATGAGCATGTCGGCAAGGTCGACACTGCGTAGAGGTTTGTGTTATGGACTATATCTTGGAGTATATCCACAGAAAAATATTTATGAAAATAAACTATAGGTCAGTCGTCGTTAGGCATGTCAAAAACAAATTCACAATCCTTTATTTCAGCCTTGTGCAAGAACTTGCCTTTTTTCCAATTGTAATTGGTTGTCTTACGCTTTTTTGATTTGACGTGTCTAATGCGAGTGTTGGTATTGACGGGTTTTTTTTTGTTTTGACCTGGTATTTACAATATTAGGTGCCGGTGATATGTCCATTGTCCAGCACAGACTGGCACCATCAATTTCCTGGCCATTGTGCAAATCTGGTTCTTCATCTGAGCTGGTCTGGCCTTCTACGTCCGATAGAGCGTTAATTGGTGGCACTAAAGCTAATAATTTTGAGGCACGTGATGTTTTTTTGAAGGCCTGTAAATAATAATATTGTTATGTATCATATATAACATATAACATACATAATATAGATATTAGTTCATAATATTATACTAATTGTTAGTTGTCTGTCTCATTGGCAATGTCCAGTATACTGCACATCACAAAACCATACTAAACCCTCGAGAACCCGGCAATGGGATGTATACTGGACACACAAGTTTCGCAGAGCATAACGAAAAATCTATAAGTAATATTATGATTTTAGTATACACGTTCATATAAAAATACGTTACGGAATATACAGGAAAGAAATAACTATTTATTTTAGAACATTAAAAATAAACAAATCGAGACTTACCGAGAGCGGTCGTGACGCGTTCATCCTCCCTGACGTTGCGGCGACGACTGATCGGCCGAGCGCACGTGCTCATTGACAGTTATTTTTTATGCCATAATATAAGACATAACCAAGTTATTCCATATATAAAAAAACTAATATTTAAAAAAAATAATGCTGCAGATTTTTTTTAAGTCGATGTCCAGTATACTTCCCACTGTCGAATTAAGGGTTAACCTAACTTAACGAAGTCATTGAGGAATTAATAAAAAGTAATCCAATGAGGCTTGTTATGCGTGAAGCAAATAAAATGTAATGTGCTTATTTAGTGTTCACTTTGCTAAAACCCAACCTTAGTGGGGTCAAACCCCCCCAAATGACAATACTGGATCCGCCCCTGCCCACCTGCCTGACGTTCATACTTAAAAAAATACTCAAGACATATTCACATCTCACGCCCATGACATTTTGACCCGCAACGTGCGCTAAAAAGTAGAATTAGTAACCGCAATGATGGGGTATGGCCATATCCCTCGCAATTATTTTCTGATTTCTCTTTCAGTGGTCACTGACAAGTAATAGCTTCTGGTCCTCATAGCCTGAATTCTTGCTGTCACGCCTTGGTTTTTGAAAAAACTGGCCAAGTGCGAATCTAATTTCTTGAATAACTTCAAAACCATCTATTTATACATGAATTAGAAAAAAAAAATGAACAACACATTTGATATATCACATGACAAGTGACTCGCATTCTCAAAATTTATTTATATACATACTGCGTCGGTGTTTACAAAAGTTCTTATATGTACAAAATTTCAAAAGAATTGGTCCAGTAGATTCGGAGAAAATATGCTGTGACAGGCGGACCGACAGACACCCGAGTGTTAAGAACGGTAAAAATTAGGCTTCATTTTATTGTAAGTATTTACATATAATATGTATATATAATGTAATGAGAGATACTTTTCTGTTTTATTTTGAGCTTTGGCTACAAACTCAAAGAAAAATTAACATACATTACTTTAGATCACGATAAACCTTTCGGTTCTTCCATCATATGACGACACAGTTGCATTTTTGGCGTCCGGCAACATGTAAAATTAAAAATAAAGTTCAAATTAGGTCTAGCCAATATATCTTCATGGCAATCAAAAACATCTTTAACAGTACTTTATGGTACGTTAAGCGTGAATAATTGGCGTTTAATGTATCGACTTACGCAATTCTGAATACGTCATAGATTTTACGACTTTGCACTATAACATGCCACTCGTTGCACTGCAAGTAGTGTTTATTGTGACCTCAAGAGCTGTGGGTGAATGTACTAGGTAACTAGGCATTTAGAACGTGGATCTAAGTAGTTTTGAGACGCGGATATAATTTCGTGAGTGTGTTTATGTGAAGTTAAGTGGCTAAGTGAAACCCAGGACTATGAAGGATTAGATTCTGAATATTGTGGAATTGTGAGTGAGCTTTTGCCGGTATGTAGGATGTAACGTAGCAAATGATATTTATTTTTTGAATTGGCAATGAATAACGATTCGACACGTCAATATTTCTTTGTCAATTAAACTAGATGAGGCCGGTGTTTCTTTGCTCACTACCCTGAGAATAAAGGTCCATACAATGATCGTGTAGCTCAACTTAAACCTTAGGGAGCGCAAAGATCTTTTCGATATCCAGGACTTTACAACAAGTTTTCAATAGGGAATATGCATGCAATTTTTTTATTTGCAAAATGAAATAATTATTAGGTCTAGTAAACAATTAATAGATTACAATTTTAAATATCTTCATCAGCGATGAAGTTACAAAGCTTCAAAGATGACAATTAGAATACCATATATACGTCAAATACTCGCCTATACAGCTGCCATAGAAAACGGCATCTTCGCGAGAGAAAATAATTAGGTTTATCTCATTTGTTTTTCGATCAATTTTGATGTTCATTTCAGTGATAGCGTTAAATTTTTGTATATTTTTAGATACACTGTATAGAAAATAAATATTTTTTTCATGCATATTCCCTATTGGTTATCTATGCATTTCTTTCTCACAAGATAATGATTATTCTTCATTGATTTGTCAGTTTCGATTCCGAATACGGTGACAAATTCAGCCTCAAACTCACTTAGGTTTTTCCAGATTGATTGTAGTATTTGCCTTGAACTTACTTCACTGTCAATGTTAAATTCTTTGAAGGCTATGTTGATCGTAGTACAGTTTATTTTATTTATAGCTTTTGCCAGCGACTTCGTACGCGCATAGCCTATAGCCTTCCTCATGAATATGACTATCATATACAAAATAAATAATATATATACTTATATAAATAATTTTCCTAATCCGACTGGTATTTCCAGAGATTAGCGCGTTCAAACAAACAAACGCTTCGGCTTTTTATATTAGTATAGATATAATAGATATCTGTATGTTTGTCATTATTTTAACATCGTCCACTCTAAGACCAATTTTGCATAATCTTGGATTTTGCGAAAATTGCTACTTATTAGGAAATTATTTCTTATTATATCCTCTTCATTCTTCGGCACACGTGTCTGAGCTTAATCGAGAAGACATCTAAGTTTTCTGTGTTCCGTTAGGTTGGATTCTAATTTAGGAACTGTGTCTTCAAAAACATTTTCATTCTTAATAAAGGTTCAATATTGCGTGACATAACCCTCTTCAAAAACTACTTCAATATGGTCAAGGGTAAAACCCACTACTGCATAAGTCTAACATAAATATTTGTTATTATTAGAAGCAGATAATGAGTATACACTCGTGTTAACCACCCATGGTGCTTAAGAATTCTAATAGTCAGATAATTGCTTTTCGCTAAAATGACATTTAGGGGTATTCCATGGTAAATCAGGGATATTAACAAAGATCTTAATCGTTTTAGTAGAAAAGGTTTTCTTAAGGAAAGTCTGTTTCTTCTATAACTTCCTACTTGTCTTATTTCATACATAATCATCGTCGTTTTGTAATTTATTTGGAGTCGTATCTTCCTCCTCCAGACATTTATGAAATCAGCTGTCTCTTCCCTGTTCTAGCTTTATGAGCTGACTATTGTTCTTTCATTATCTTCCTGGTCTCGTTTGATCATTATTATATCCTTAACCTAATTCGTTTCCAAGCTATCAGCCGTCTCACAGTATTCATCCCTTTTCTGGCTATGTGATTCTTCACTTAATTTATAGAGGTATACGGTACAGAGAGTAAAGTCCCGCACACCTCCAATGAAATGGGAGGATCCTCCTACCAGACGGTTACTGCCCGGTAGTTAATAGTCGGACTGTTGTTGTATATGTTCAAATCGCGACGAACTACCAACGTTCTGCACGTTGGTAGTTCGTCACTGACAGGATAGATGGCGTTGCGGTTTTTTTTGTTGCCGTACAAATTCATCGATCGTCCCTCAGGTCATCCTCGTACATGCTTTCCTCTTTCCTAATAATATTAGGAATTTCAAAAGATTTCATATACAACGAATATATTATATTCGTTGTAAAAAGTTAGTCATGCAACGCAAGTGCGTCGAACCAATTCTCATATGTTCGATGTTGTACTTTGCTCTATAAGGGGCCTTTTTTTTTTTTTTTTTTTTTTAAGGATGGTAAATCATCAAACCTAGAGTAGAAAAACCGAAGACATATGTAAATACATAATTGGGATGTATGTTCTGGTTCAACCTTAAGATGGTTTCACACTGTCATTCCTTCACGATGATGAAGTTATGCAGTATAAAACTTTTAAGTAATGCAACGTTGCACATCTGCAAACAAAATTTAATGGCGGTTGCGCGATCGCTTCCTCAGTCTCCAGAGCTGCAGCAACGACATTGTTGTAGCAACTCTTTGCAACGCGTGAATTTCTGTCTTTATTTGATAATTGCATTGCAGTTTTGCGTTGTTTGTTTGGTCTTCCGCATTCAAAACTCACTGTTGTAACTTGTGATTCTTCCATCACATCTTCATCTATCACAAAGAGCGGAGTCTAACCATCTTCCATGGTGCTCAAGATAATATGACATTCACTCAGCATCAAAAACTGTTGAAAAGGTTTAAGATTGCCCAAATGGCATTTCTTAACTTTATTACCATCTTTAATCGTAAATAAATTAAGACAATCTGCCATGTTGTCCAGACTCAAATCGCTCTAAGCCTCCAAGCTTTGTTTTTTCTTTGTACAAACAAAAACAAAAGCCATATTTCCTGTAGGTACCTTAACCAAAAACACTTTTGTCCGTTTATCTTCAGCAGCAGGCAATCAAGCCCAATTTGCTTGGAATTGTCTAAATTAAGCTATTTTGGTGCGTGTTGTGTTGCCCTTAGTGCGGCAAGGCTGCGTTTGACGTCACGTGGATTGAGGACGTTCCGACTGCTCGTGTGTGAACGGAGTAGGTGAGAATTGGATGCGGCACTTTATTAGGTCGTTTTTAGGAATCGTTTAGGAAGTTAAATACGGTATTAAGTTTCCAAACAAATTAGAGGGTTTGTAGGATAGAATACCGTCAGGAATCGCAAGAAACGACAAGGGGAGGAAGGTTCGGCAAAGGGTAACTGAATCTATAAGATGTTATGCAAAAAATATAATCAAATATGGTAAATTATATTAAAAGCAGGCTTAGTTTAAATGACAGTCACATTTGTTCTAGATTTGTTGTCTGTCAAAAGGCTGTAACTATTTTTCCTATTGAAAATACCACTTTAATGAAAACAGTCTTTGGTAATAAATGATAAAATTAGAATGTCATATTTTCGCTTAGGAATGAACCGCAATTGTACTTTTGTGCATGAAGTTTAAATAAATAAACACTTTAATAATGAAAATGGCCTTCTCTAATGAATGTTAAAATCAGTAAAGCAGGAACAATAACATTATCTACCTACACAACGTAGACACCCGAACCAGAAACATAATAAAATCTTTAAAGTCGTCCATCGTCCATCGTCCATTCTGAAATGAGCTTTACATCATCATCATCATTATGTTTCATTATCATTTTCGAAACTCTAGAGGAATCCAGTTAATCATTTTTGCCCATTTATGGAAGAACTAATTACTGGAAAGAATTTTAATTGAAAAATTTACGCTGAGCTCATATTCTTTGACTTGAATCGGTACCAAAGTACAGTTTGCTCCGAGACTTTGGTCGACAATTAAACACAAGTAATGATCGGTTTCTTTTGATCTTTAGACGTATCTTTATCTTACAATTGTCCAACTTTGATTATATAGAATACTATTTATTACCTAAGTAACATAATATGTAGGTTAAAGAAAACACAATTGAAGGAATTTACTTCATATGGTGACTCAATAGGCAGTCTTCTTGCGAAAAGTCTTTTTTTAAAGGAGTGAAAATCGTGCCAGAAAAGAAAATCTAAAAAAAAGAGCAATGTCTCGGATTCTTGCTGAAAACCCCACGGTATCGGAGCTGGATGCGTTTACAACTCTAGAGTATTGGATAAGCCTACGTTGGTTGATTCTATGAATGATGGTGCACCGAAACATCATATTTACTCGTCGCTCATGAAATACTTCACAAAAAAAACATGCTTGTTCAATCAGACATGCTTGTCTTGATGGGACGGAAATCTTTAGAGTAGAAGAAATTCAAGCTAAATGAAGGAAAAAAATAGCTTGACCTACTGATCATCCTGCATGGACAATGGACATCATTAGATTTAAAGAAAGTAGGGGATAAACTTTGCTTGTCTTTATGGGACGGAAATCTTAAGAATAGAAGAAATTCAAGCTAAATGAAGGAAAAAAATGGCTTGATCTACTGATCATCCTGCATGGACAATGGACATCATTAGATTTAAAGAAAGTAGGGGGGGATACACTGTAAAGCTGCCCGATTAAGCTTATCCTTCTACAACCTACCTCCTTGTCAACAAGCCCAAAGCTGTTGCAACGATAAAGATTTCTGTACACGTACCACTCGCTCATAGATTAGCGTAATATCAGTGAATCGCACGCAGACGATGCGCCCACGCATGTCAAACGCTGCATATGTACATCACAATTAGCTGATAGTAATGTTATTTATGCAAGAGGTGTATGTGAATGGAATATTTCGTGGAGTTGTTGTCGTTTTTCGGAAGATTTTGCTGATTCTGCTTGGTTATTTTTTGCTGCTTGGGCTACCAATTAGGTTTTATTAGAAAGGAGGATTCTCAGTTGCGTGAGGATTGAGAATATTAGTTGGATCTTCTAGGGCATAGGTGGAAAATGATCTTAATACAGAACCCCTGATAAGAATTAAATGCTGAATGGTGCCAACTTTTTTACCTTAACTGTCTGTAGTTGAGCAATATCTTTCCCATAGAATCATTAGTCCTATAGCATCATTTAAACGATGTCAACGTCTCTTTAAACTCGACTCTCCTCCTCTTCTCCTCCATTTCTGTAGAAATATGCATCACCATTGCACTAATTTTCTGTTTCCTTCTTCTTAACTTTTTATTAAATGTGTGTATTTAATTTAATTGTTAAATAAATAAATAAATACCTAATTCAAGTCTAGTTGAAAACCATTCTAGTCTCGTCAAGATTGTTTGTCATGATGGTGATGTTGAACGGTGACGGGCGGGCGTTTTGGGGGGACTGTAGAACTTTGACGTTCAAAAACTGCTGGCACTCAGCCTAATTTGAATAAATGACCTTTGATTTTGATTTTTATTAGAATTACTGTACAATAATGGCAGAAGCTACTTTTCCAAGATCAGTTTAAAGCAAGCAACCACTACATTTTCCATGTAATAAGAATCAATAAGATGTATGTTTTCTCACTTACTGATAATAATCTTAATTAGCAATGAGAAACATCAATGCAATTACTTGTCATCAAACTACGTAGTTATTTTACAGAAAAACTGGAATGTCAAGTGCTCTAATGGCGAATCATTGTTCCGACATAACTAGATGTATTTCGCTGAATAACATGAAAACACAATAAAGGTTTTCCTTCATTAGATAGTAAAAAGATTAAGAAAGATTGGAATGTCTTGAGGTTTTTGTGTTAATTGAGTATGTATTGGAAGAAGGAACTTCAATCTTTTTATGAAATACGTACTAGCTTCAGCCAGCCAAAAGTCGGAAATTATCCAGAGGGAACATACTCCCGGGATGAAAAGTAGGCCTTAGTCTTATTCCTGGACACGGAAGACAGGACGGCTGGACTTGGCACACGGGGAGACCGTGTGCCAAGTCCAGCCGTTGGGACGTGAAGGGGTAACAAACAGAGAAGCAGACATACAGAGTTACTTCCGCATTTATAATTAACTAGCTATTGCCAGCGACTTCGTTCGCGTAAATCCCGTTTTTTCCCGTTCCCGTATAGCCTATAGCATTCCTCATGAATGTGGCTATCATATACGACGGGTTGTTCCAGATATTAGCGCGTTCAAACAAACTCTCCAGCTTTATATAAGTATAGATTTTGTGAAGTCACAATGGCAGTAGTCGATCCTGTTTCACTAAATATACACACACAACACACACACACACACATTTGAACGACGTGGTTGTTTTTGATGAGATGCTTCAAGCAATTGATATAATAATTTTAATTCATCACCAATTCGTCGTTAGACATAAGCATCGCTTGAACAGAATCACTGTTGTGTTTATATGTCCTGAGGTCACAAAGCTCTTTATTATGATTGGTAGGCCATTCATTAAGACGTAGTATGCCAGCCATGCCGTAATAAATGTTTGTAAACAAAGAATTAACGAGATTACCGAGCGTAATAAAAACATTCTAGACACGGAGAGTTTGTGTTTGCAAAGTTATATCTTTTATTGCTAGCTGAGATATCTAAGCTTTGAATAAATATGAATGATTCTAGATTATCATGGATTTTCCAAACGTAAAAGCATTTTCTAAAACCTAGATACGGTTCCACTGAGTACCTAAGTGCGGGGTAATTAATTAATTTCAATCACAGATTTAATGCAATTGAATTAGACATTTTGAAAAATGATTTGTTTGGGACTTTTATAGATACAGAACATCCCTAAAATATGACCACCCATTTTTGAAAGACCATGTACGCATGAATGTATTATGATAAAATAACAACAAACCAAAATAGACCTTATGCGACCGCATCATAAATCTTTTATTATAATTTTGGCAGACGCTGCGTCAATGACAATATCCTTTTTAACCGATCGTTCTCTATAGGGGGTCAGTAGGAGGCCTATGATTTTAGTTTAGCAATATTAGTAGAGGATGCGGTTCTTAAACTTTCTCGTATATTCAATATGTAAAATTCCTGCACTTTTAAAAGTACCTATTTTACTACCAAACAATTCGAAATACCTGCTAGAATGTATAAATGCTCACCAAAAGTCGAAGTCGGGGCCCCGCGAGTTTAAAAAAAAACAACCACGAAGGGGATAGCGGGGTCTGTTTCGCTCGCTCACTAGAACCCGCCATCCCCTTCTAACCTAACCTGTCCGAGTCGGGGTGCCCCAAGTCCCGAGCTCGCTTAGCTCGCTTTTTGATTCAAGTTATCCTAGTAACAGAAGTAACATTGTGTTTCAGGGAAACAAGATTTGGTGAACATTTATCCATTTTGGTAGGCAAAACAAATATAAATACAACACATACAATTATTCCGATGAGTGTATAATTATTTTGGAACTTAAAACGTTGTTCTTTAGGCACCTCAGTGTAGAGTGGGTTTATTTTATTTGAATTTAACATATTTACCTTGGTACGCATTTAAATTGTAGCCTTTTTATATTCATTCATCACGTCCGTATTCTCCAAAGAGTAATGCAGAGGTGGACCTGTAGCAATGGTTGCTAAGTTTATTTTGCCAGTTATTTTTAAATCCCATGTAACAGAGGGCAAGCCAATTGACGTCAGAAGAACTTTGTTTTCCAAATGACTGTTCATTCGTCAAGTTCTAGGATCAGAATTCAGTAGGTTTATGATTGCCTAGTCTTGTATTTACGAATCCAATAGGTCCTTCACGGTCGCTTGCCTTACGTCATCAAATCCATTATTTATCTATTGTTGTTATTTTATCTATTTCTAATGCGAACAATTGATGTGCCTGCTTCGATGGATTTTTTATAGGCTACACATCTGTATGTATTTTATGAGCAAAATCAGATTGGGTGAGCTAAGTATTGTCGAGTTCATCAGATATGAGGATGTGACGGTTGATTGTACGTCTTAGTTGCATTTGACATATCTGGATAAGATTTTTCATTTGTTGAAAGTGTGGTATGTGTTTATGCTCCTTGCACTTTGATACTCAAATTTTTAGACGGGATCAGGATAATTGGTTCGAAGATGAATATTGAAATAAAATTACTGGTGTAGTTTTGTGTAGTTATATTCGTCGATATCACTGCATTTTATCATGTTAGGCATAAAGCTCACACAGTAACAATATAAATAACGGATAATTAATTTTCCAGCACATGTAGGTGTATCGGCTACATGATAAGAACTGATTTTTAAATCACAATTATTATTAATTATTTGACGTAAACCGATATCAACATCCAGTTTATTGAAAAAAATATCCTAACAGTTTTTTGTTTGTTTCAGATAAGACTGAAATGTCCAATTATTAAAACGGTTTTCGAGTACCAGTTAAATTAGAACAAGGTCAGTACAATAGTGTTACTAATTAAAATTAACCAATTAACGCGTTTTGCCTTATACCACATCCATAGAGAGATACATTCATCGCGTTGTTCTATTTCCTTCACTTTTTAAAGGCCACAAGGCCGATAATGTTTACAGTGACATGTAATAAATTAGAAGAAGTACATACATGTTGGTGCTAACTATTCTAATCTGTACACTTGAACTAGAATTTGAAATTAGAATTTGCGTAAATACAAATTACTGGAACGATAAAAAATGCTTTTTTAGAGAACGTTTTTGTAAGTTGTGACTTGTAACTTTCAGCAACATGCCGCGTGTCGACAACCGACAGCCGGCGGCGACCGAAGACTTCCGCCGCGTTCTGCGGGAAAAAGCGCTGAACCACAGCCTGTTCTACTTGAAGCTGAGCGCAGGAGTAGCGCCCGAGCACAAGCGGGAGGCGCAAGCGCACGCGCCGCGCAGGCCCGGCGGCAGTGCGGGCGTGCGCGCGCCGCCGACCGGCCGCGTCACGAGACAGGCGCAACCGCGCGTCTCCGAGCTCCTGCGCCGCTTCGAGCCCGCCCCGATGCAGTACCTCCGCCCTCCCCGGGCCTCCTCTCCGCTCGAAGACATCTCGTCCTCGGACGACGACGACAGAGCCGCAGTCAGACGCCGCAGCCGCGACCTCAGCGACGACTCCGCGGTGGAACTAGAGACGCGTCTGCGGAGACACTCACATCCTCGGGATATCACGCCTCCGCCGGACACGATGTCGCCCAGACGAGAGAGGACTTTGATTGAGGCTCATGATGTGGAACTGGGGCGAAGGAGCAGCGAGGGTTGTGAGATCAGAGGGCGATGCGTGAGGACCCCCAGTGTGGTGGTGAGCGACTACTCGGACGGCGTTGTGGCGGTGGGTGCCACGGAGGAAGAGGTGGCCTGGCTGCGGTCCAGGTCGCTGTCGGCAGACTCCGCCTGTTCATCCTGCTCAACGCTGTCCAGCCGCGATGACGAAGAATTCGAGTCACCAACCCTGCCAAAAAAGGTGAGTTTTCTTTTATTTGATCTTTATTATTGTCTTTTTTTCAGTTTTAACATATCGTACTTTTCCTAGGACATTTTTGAAAATATCATCATAGTTGAACATTTAAAAAAAAACAAAACAAATTGTATTAACTCGTAATAGCTTAATTATGAAAGGCTACTTAATGCATATCTACCAGAGGCTAACAATTTTCTAATTGAGAGTATCAAGTTGATGACGCACTAAATCAGAAGCCACTTTCGAAAACACTTAATAAACTTGATTGTTATAAAATCTTTGCATTCTTTGAATTTACAATTGAAATGAACATATCATCTCGAATGCAGGTGACTCCATCACCGTCATTTGAAAGTATTCCATTAATCTATGGTTACGTACAGGCAAATCGATTTCACCGGATTCATTTTTCAAATCAAAACGCGTTTAACCCACTAACATCGACCGTCAAACATTTTTTTAACTCCCCGTGCCCCTCCATAAAAAGTTTTCCTTATTTAACTAAGCAGTTAGTGACGTCAATTAATTATTTTTATTGCTTATAAACTGGTTGTTTATTATGTACGACAGGACAATAATTTAGAGGGTATATGTTGACTGACCGTTAAAAGCTGAAGGGACTTCTCATTATAAAGATGGAACATTCATGGCTCATTGGAAAACTGGAAGGATATAATTCAACTTCCGAAAGCACTTAAAGGTTTTAAACTGAAGCTCTTTTGTTGTCAGAAGCTGAAATTTATAAAACAGGAATTTGAGAATGTTAGACAGCACCTGAGACATAATCATTCAAATGATCTCCTGGCTGTCTCTCAATGTTTTGATTTTCTTCATTATTTAATCCTGTTAAACATGATAGAACCAAATGCCAAAATCGGTTCATATCTTCAAATCAGAACGAAATTTATATTAACTAATAGATGAATCTTTAACTTTTCTAAAATCAACTTGTTTTGAGGTTTATCTTTCTTTTAACATCTGTGTCAGCAAAGATTTAACCGAATTTGGTTATTTATCTTAAAATCGAAACGAGATTCGCTAAATTGACCACTATCGTGAATTAATAAGGGAATTAGCATTCTATATGCCTATTTGAAATATGCAATCTTGATCAAGATTCTTGTCTCTTTTGAATTCTTATGTATCATTAACAAGATTTTTAGCATTGACATCATAAGATTTTGACTTTCAAGTTTGCTTGAGTTTTGTTGCGTAAGTGGTTTGAACCACTTTTTTTAATCGACTTCAAAAAACGGAGAGGTTCTTAATTTGGTTGTATTTTTTTTATGTTTGTTACCTTCGTAACTCCGTCAAATTTGAACCGATTTGAAAAAAAAATACAGCCGACTTTCAAACAAAAAACACTAAATAATATAAAATAACCTTAATTTTCTGAAGTCGGTCCAAAAAAACGAAGAAACAACCAAAAACACCGACTTCCTTTTATTTGAAAATCGGATGTATTTTTTTTTGTAAAAAGTTTTTTGGAAACCAATTTGCATTTTTCATAACGCAAAATTGAATTTTAATTTAAAATAAAAAATCGCGGAATTAAAGCCAAAATTTTGTAAAATAAGCAACAATAAACTTAAAGAAAATACCAGTACTAAAGGAAATGCTGCGTGCAGTTACCCAGCATTATAAAAAAAACGTTATAGGTATAATGTTTTTTTTTTTAATAATTTCATCTTATGTTACTTTGGCAACACTGATTAGTGATTACTCCCACAAACCAAAACTGCGATTAAAGTATTGAATCTATTATGTCACCAGCAAAATTGCATGCACCAGATAATCGTCTCGCCAGGATGTTTGATTCCTCATATCCTATGATGGCTATAATCCGTGGGTTACAGTTATTTGTATGTTAAGCGGATGCTCACATCCGTCATTCACGTGTCCGATGTTATTGTACGTGGTAACTGGAGCAGGAACATATTAGTTACAGCAGTTGTACATAATTGACAATTGTTTTACATTGTTTGTGTTATAAGCGTCACTGGTGTGTGTTGCAGCCTTTTTATAGCTCACCTGAGAAAATGTCTGTAGTCTTAGAACATTTGTTGTCTTTATCCTCTAGGCGTCTACAAATATTGATGATTCCAGGTTGCAAATTAGTGTAAAATTATAGAGAAATAAATCTTTCTAAATAATAATAAACGTTGAGCTGGACAAGGGCAGGAAGACGATGAGATGACGATGAGACTGTGCCCGACAGGGTCCATAATGTTCACAATTTATTTTTTAAATTTACCACCTAAGTACACATTGTGGAATGCAAATAAAGTATTGAGTATTGATGTGCTTGTTCTTGGTTCTTGCATTGAAACGACTGTATAACGAATATACCTGTATATTCCAAGTCAAACAAGTAGAAAAGTAATAAAATTGAAAAGGTTACTGTTGGATACTTACGTGATCTTAATAGCAGACATTGTACTGCTTAATGAATAGTTCTATTAATTAGGTGTGAAATTAAGACTTGTTAAGGCCGCAAAAAAAAAAAAACAATCCTCAACTCTATGTTCCCAGTGAGAATTGTTCACTAGCGCATTTATAGTTGACGAAAGCTTAACATGTACCATCATCTTCCTGCCCTTATCCATGTTACTTGGGGTCATATCGGTACAAAACCAATTTTTTCCTCTATTTTGTCATGTCAACAGTCACGGTTTAACTTACTTACTTACTACTTCACACAATCCATCCATGTTTTCTTCGGTCTCAAAGCTTCACATCTACTCAAAGGGATACAAAAAAAGTAATAAAAATGGCCGCATTTCAATTGGCCACAGTCTCGTCGCGGTCATTATTTTGATTGCTCTATTACTCGATGCGGGCCCATCACCATGGTTCTTTATGGGTAAAGCAATCATTCCAGCGTGCTTCTGTCCCTTTTTTGTACAATTGGGATGTGTCTAATAAAAACAAGCTGCTATTGCGCTTTTCCGTATTGTTATTTTTTAAAGATTGCTTGGTATTGATAGATTTTTCTATCGATTTCGATTCAATCTAAACACAGAAATTCAGTGACATTGATGCGCTTTAGGAATTCTTAGTCCATAACAGTCTATATTTCTTCTAAATAAGCTAAAATAATATGTACAGTACAGTAAGTAGGTAAATGTAGAATTTGGCTGGTTTTAACTACTTAGTATGTATTACAAGTAATTATTATAATGAGAGTTCCTCAAGGTTCCACTTTCGGTCCACTGTTTTAGTTTTAGCTCATTAGAGTTAATGACCGCACATTTAAGTTTTTATGGAAAATAAAAGAATATATGTTGTACAATTACATGTTCTATTATATAATTGTACATAATATATTCTTTTTTGTCATCTATGTTTGAAGATTAGACTGGGACTACATGCGTCAATCGTCTTCGTTTCTGTTTTGTTTTGTTTGTTAACTCTTGATTAAAATATTTAATGATGCCCGTGATACCTTTAATAACGATGTCATGAATTATGGGCGTTTACAATTAGGCGTGCGTAGCGTAGGCTTAGTTTTAAAACCTGTGGAACGTTACCTTTCTAAAGTATAATAAAGTGAAATCTTCCTATTTCCAATAGTGTGGTCTTGCTTCAATGCAGACGCAAATATTACATTCA
The DNA here is from genome assembly GCA_002192655.3 of Mamestra configurata. Taxonomy (NCBI): domain Eukaryota; kingdom Metazoa; phylum Arthropoda; class Insecta; order Lepidoptera; family Noctuidae; genus Mamestra; species Mamestra configurata. Next base: position 92,059 of record NDFZ01005418.1, read on the forward strand.
TATGATCGAGAGAGTGTATATTCTTTTACTTTACGTGAAACGGCTGGAGCATTTTGCAGTGATTAACGGTCGTGTTGCCGTTTCAGAATAACTTCCATTACGTTGTTCAAATTCATGATTACACCTTTAGTTTTTATCACAGCATGATTAATAAAAGGAACAAAAACTAAGAACACAAATGTTACGTCAATGGCAGTCATAAACCGTTTTATAAATTCGTCGTTAGTGTAATAAATGTAATGTTCATCTTTTTTATCTTTATTTAGCAACTTGTTACTTTTTGGTTATCAATATATATGCATTCGTGTTCAATTGACAACGTTAAAATCCTTAGGAAAATGTTTAACATATTTTTTTAAGAAACCTTATTTTTTTGTAAAGGATGGGAAATCGTCAAATGATTTCTTTCACTTTTGGTAGAACGGAAGGGCTTGTCAAACTCTTACTGACTAAAACCCATTCGTGTTCCTTCTAAAGCCCTTTGCGTTCCGGAAAGATACCTGCCATTTTATAAATAGGTAGTTCAAGTGCAGGTGATGTTAAACATACGTTTTAGTATTTATCCTTATAGCTGTCATTGATATATTCACCAACGCTCAAATACACGTTGAAATAAATAAACCTAAGGTTTTCTGGCTTATTTTCATGAATAAAATCCAATGCTGCCACAATAAAGTATGAACTGTATCATCATCGCACAATTCAACGAGCCGTCGGTTAATGAATCGCTCAAATATGACATGAGAGAATATCCTTACCAACCACAAAATTATATAATGGACATAATGACCTTTCGGTGGCTAATTTTGGATGTCTCTCCAAATACTCCGTGGCTCGCGGGGGTCAAACTGCCGAAATGATATTTGAACACCCGCTCTCTGACGTCAATGGCGTCCGTGAGATGCTCTGTCACAAGCCACAAGGCTGTTAAGACGATACTGTACCAACTGCTATTGTTGTTATTATTTAAAAGAATTTGGTTTTTATTGAGCTTGTACGTAAAGCGTTGGATGTTGTCAATGAAGTTGCTGTAAAACTTTTTGATACTATTTACTGCTATGACGTTAAAATGAGGAATATTCCTAATTGCAATTTGTTAGTGTACAATAAAGAGTATTCTATCCATCTATGTAATGAAGAGAAATAAATACGATACGTGAGATTTCGAGGAATGTCTATCATCTCCTACACTAATATTATAAAGAGGAAAGATTTGTATTTTTGTATGTAACGAATAAACTTAAAAACTACTGGACCGATTTGAAAAATTCTTTCAGCAATGGATAGCTACATTATCAGCAAGTAACATAGGCTACATTTCATCCCCATACTCCCACGGGAACGGGAACTACACGAGTGAAACCGCGTGACGTCCGCTTGTAATATATAAAATTCTTCCGTTACTGAATTTACGTTAGTTTTGGCTACAATTGCAAAGCTGAAATTTGGCATGCAGGTTCCTTGGGGAGTGTAGGGGAGCACTAAAAGAGGATATCCCGTTTGTTCCCGTAGGAATTACGGGAACAAACGGGATATGCGCTTACGAAGACGCGGGAAAAAGCCAGTGAATAATAAAGGAATACCTAAGGAAAGATAATTGGATTGTATGAAAGATGACAAGCATTGAGAGTTGGAATGTTAGTCCTGTGCTTACAATAAATGGTACATTTAGTTATTATAATTTAATAAAAAAACTTAGATGACTGCTAATGCACGCTAGGATCTATATGGGTATAAATCTTATTGGTACTGATTTCTATATAAATGGATTTGTTTAATCCATGGTGTATTCAGACTTCACCAAAGTGTGATTTTTTATTATAAAATACGCCTAAAATTATAAATACAACTAAAATTAGCACCATTTATTAGCTTTGGATGACGCTTATTAGTTTTTGTTACAGTTTTTCTGAGATTGACGTTCTCATTAATTTTGACGTCAGATATTTAAACCAGCGTGATCCGTCTTTTTCTTAGACTTGTGATAGAAAAAACTGTTTACGTTTATGTAGTATCTTTCTCATAAATGATGATACTGATAGCTACTGAAACTAGAGTGCTCTTGGCTTTGCTCAGACCTTTACAGATTCAGACTATTGACAGAATTTACTCTTATTCTAATTCAGACATCGTTTCCGTTATAAACTTCAACGTAGTTAGTCCTAAGGTCAAATTGACTTTTAAGTTTTGAAAAGTATCTGTGTTCCTCTTGTTCCTCATGCTCAGCTTCTGAATACTTCAAATGGAAAACTTATGAAAGCCTGAAATAACGAGTATTGTCTATTTCTTTTGGCTTCACTTGTTTATGTATGTCCTTGATTTTCAATATTATTTGTGTATTACGCACACAATGGCGTAAAATCGATTTGCTGCACAAACGCACTCGATTTGTATTTCCATATTTAACGATGTTCAAGCCATTAATAATACATTCAATTCAATGACGTAAATAAACTATACAATACTTACAAAAGGTTATAAAATTCACATTAAAGTTCTTACTCTTGATAATGACGCCATCATAGATGATGCAAACTATAGTAAGTATGTTTGTAAACGAGATCAAACAATAGGATCGGATCTGGTGATGGTTCACAAAAAACTACATGTTTAGTCGAGTTGCAAATAAGTAGTCGACTTGATTGTCGATACGTGGGTATGGTTGAACAATGGCTGTTATGATTGTATCGTTTTCCGTCCGTAGTAAACTGATAGTTTTAATTTTTTTTATTCACTCGTCCCACCCATCATTGACGTCAATCGACCGGTTGCGGTTTCAATGTGTGAGTAACACGTTTGCGCTCGCGCAGGGCTGTCATCATCCACAACTTTATGGTGTGTGAAACACTTATCACAGGCGTTAAATTACTTCTTAGACTAGTTATCTGCACTTGTGTAATTGTTATGCTGTACAGTTTTATGGTAATACTTAACGTCATCATTGTGCGTAGGTTCGGTATTTATGTACCTACGTGGAAGTTTTTGCGCATTTTAATTATTTGTTGTTTTATGTACATATTACTATTTTATAAACTAAGGTGCACGTGCGTTCCATATTAATAAGAGAATTATACATAATTTACACTACATGTTCACATAAATATTAATCTGCTACTGTTCGGAATGACTCAATCAGAAAATGCATTCGAATAGTCGATAAATTTATTAAACTTCCGTTATAACATCCCGTTATAATCATTCTAGTTCCCTGATCACTTATACGTTGAATTTGACTCATTCATTCGTTTCCTTCCTAGTCATCCTATTTCAGAGCATGGTCTCTCTTTATAATTGGTCTTTCAGTAAGTAAGCCATCGATGATTTGTGACCCATCTAGAAGTTTTCTTGCTACAGCTTCAAATATAGATGTCCTGACTCCTGAGCCTATGCTGGCCTAAAGCATGAACACGCAGTTCTCGAAAAAGTTTTATCTGTTTAGCTTTGCAACCTCTTTCTAAAGCTTGATGTATATTTGTTTCTTTATTGCCAACCCTAGCAGTATTGAGCAAGTGTCAAATCGCTTATATCCATACAGGCCTGTGTCTATATAAGCAGTTAAATTCTGCGTGTGTGCGTAGTGCATGTGCCCGCGTTGTGCATTCGTATGATGTGCTCTTCTCGGTTTATTGCTGGCACCATAAGTGATGCCGTGCCATGCACAAGCCATAGATGACTGGCATGTGTGTTTTTTTACTACTATGAATACTGTTAGGAATCGTTTACGTCTGTCTTTGTTGTTTGATGATGATGAGCTTTGACGGATTGGAATTTTTAAGATATATTACGGGATTCGTATTTAATTTTATAAAGATGATGCCAAATTTAAACAAAATATTGTACTCGAGTGTAGAGTAAAAAAGGTAGGGCTAGAAAACGGTCATGATGGATTGGTCGGAGCAGACTACACACCAGGAAAAGTGTGAGGCTATAGCCGACCCCTTGCCCAGCTGGGGGACAGTACGGTTAAAAAAAAACAAAACAGAAGCAACCCTTTCCCAAAATGATGCAACAGGACTGGAATTGCAAATAGAGTATGATAAATAAGTGCATTATGTAGTTTCCAACCGCAGTGTAACAATTTCCTCAAAAAGTCCCCATGAACTATTTGAATAGGACGGTGCAGTACTTCAACAATATTTTTTATTGTATAAGACGAGAACGAGTATGTTAAGATAAGCTGAATGACTGGCAATAAATAAAGTTCCGCGAAGCTGTCAGAAACCAATTACTTTGGAAAGACTTCCTCATTCTTCAACAGCGTCCCTTTGTCTTACCCCACGGTAGAAATGTTCAAAGTTCAAGGAGTATTACTTTTTCTGCCAATCCGAAGCATCTCTACAAGAAATTACTGTTGTAGGAACCAGATTTTAAATGTCATTGGAATAATCAAGAAGCCATCATTTGCATAAATACTGCGACACTAGGCGGCCATTTTTATCTTCACTTGACTGTAAAATGTGTAATTTTATGTTCGAAAGAACTTTTATTTTGTTCGATTCTTTTATGGAGATAGTTCACAATAAAACATTGCAGTAAGTATTCATACTTATTGCATTTAGTATCCAGGTAGCCTCAAAGAATCGACTCTAAACTGCCAAAACTTTCTTGAAATTAAAGTGTCCTGCTGACTAGTCAAAGTCCTGGAGCCTGTAAAATAATGTGATTATGGATTATAACGCCTTTGGATTTTCTTTTCCAGTAAAAAAAAAATCTAAAACATATTTTCCCTTAGAAAATTAGTTTTAGAAAAAAAAACTACAGTATCTTTCCACAATTCCTAAAACGCAGAAGCTATGGTCTGAAACCGTTAATAAAAGAAAACTGAGAAGAGCCTGAAAATTAATCTAAGGAGAAGACATCAGCTAACCCATAAAAACTATAACCAAAACCTTATTGTGTGTCCTTTTAAAACAGGTCGCTCAGGACTCTTTAGATACCCTTGCTTCTAATTTCGAAATAAATTAAAAAGTAAAATTCCTTGTTCCAGATGATAAACGCTGATTGAGGGCCAGGACTCTTGAGCGACCTGCGAGCGGACATCGGCGGCAATGGACCAATCACAGCTGGATCTAACTTGAATCTTTTGCTACATTCAAAGTTTCTAACGTATAGACTCTTAGATATATCGGTTACTACCAGTGACATCTTCTTTTTGACGTTTGTAAAAAATGGTTGTTAGATTTGCGCGGGAATCCTAATGACATTGGCGGTTACTTTTTATTAAACTTGTAAGTTGTAACTCTATAGCTAAAGACTCTGTTATATTCTATTTTTCCGCTGATATTAATTTTATTATCATCAACGCGAAAGTTTCTTTTCCAACTATAAATTACCAAATCTTAAGTTTATATTTATAACACGTTTTTTTTAATAACTTTTTATTTTTGTGATGATGATGCGACGCGTCGTGGAATATTATTGTTTTGTTATTGTTAAACAATGCCGTCATAATTTATGATAGATTTGTTTATCAACTTTTTCTTTTTGAGATCATGATGCGACGCGTCGTAGAATATGATTGTTTTCACATAGGCAGCTTCAATGTTCGGAATTTGAGAAACTCGATATTTTTGTGTTATAAACAGAAAATTATGATTTGGTAATTTATAGTTCGAGGAGATTCGTGAGGATCAAAATTTAAATGTTCTCGAAAAGATAATAAATTTAATAGCAGCGGAAAAATATAGATTATTTATAAATATGAATAATTATTGTAGTCGTGATAAAACCGCGAACCTTGGACAGTGTTGAGTCTCCAAAAATGCAATAATCCTGATTTTAGGTCAATTTATTTCCCAGTCAAAATTACTATTCAAATTTTTCTTCGCTGATGTTTACAATGATATTTAATTAAAATATATATATAGAACGATTAAATAGGCTAATAATTTTGAACAGTTTATTTGAATTATGAGGTAACATTTTTTATCGTTTACAAAATACGCAGGATTTGAAAATACCTACATTTTAAGACCAAATAATTGTTTTTGTTTTCTTACTGTTGCTTGTTAGTTGTTATTTAAATTATTTATTAATACACACTTAGTTATACATAATGAAAATAGATGTAAAACATGTTGGTTCTAGATTTTTATCCTTATCAAAAACGATGAGACTATAATGTATACTAATTAAAACTTTAGGATGATATTAAAAAAAAACTATATTTTCGAGCATAAAATATAAAAATGTGAAAAATGAGGCTCATTTCTAAAATTAAATATCAACTAAGTATTAATAACTAAGTATTCAAAACGTCAGTATTTCAAAATTTTGAGGCTCTGAATCATTATTTCATAAATTATATTTTGTTCCTTTATTATACTCAAATTATACAAGTAGAGTTAAATACTTCGTATGACATGAATCAATTTAAGTGTAAAACGAATATTTCCAACTTAGAGGTCACAGGTTTTCCTCTTTCCTTATTTTGATTTAACTTTACTTCGTAAAACGCTGCAATTCGTATGAAAATTATTACCATAGCAATATTTTAATATGATTCTCATAATATTAAACTGTTACTACTACCATAGATAATATAATACTAGAGTACTACGACACTAAGTTACTGTTTAATTTAATTTTTACCGTAAAAGTATTACGTTGTAGAGTAGACTTGTTTTTACTTTCTTTATTTAACAATTTATTTTAAAATTAATTCAATCAAGAATAACAAAGAATAATAACATATCATTTTCTTAGTTAAATAATGTTTCTTAATTGGTAATGTTGAATTTTTCCCTTAGTGATATTATTTTATACCAAAACAATCTTGCCTAATGATTAATTTCGAGATGAATTTCATAGTAATAATTTAATGTTCTTGGTTAATAATTATTAAAGAAAACATTCCATACATTTTAATAATGCCTTTTATTTAAAAGTCAAATTACCTATTTATATTTTGACATCAGTTGTGAAAATGATTTACTTGATATATATATATGTAAATGATGTATAAGTAAGTTATTGTTGTTAAATAAGTTAAGGGCTAATTCTCAATAGTCAGATAATTTGGTTGTTAAGAATATTTTCTATGTAAGGGCAGTCAAACTGCCATTTCTATTTCTCAGGTAAAATATATCTATAATATAACGTGACTTATGAAAAATGGCCCTAAAATGGTTATTATTAGATAGTGAATGCTGAATAAATTTTATTCATTGTTTATTTTGTTTACGTCATTTTAAAACAATTTCTACTTCATTATTTTTCGTAGTTAATTGAATAAATTATATTCCAATGAAGCCATTATTGATTACAATTATTCTTGAAACGTTGCAAAAGTTGATTAAAGGAATGTTGAAGAAGACTAGTTAAATGTTCCTTTTTAGATTTTTTTTATGGATGGTAAATCACCAAATGACTCCTTCCACTCTGGGCGGAGCAGAAGGGAGTGTCAGACTCTTATTGACTAAAACCCATCTGTGTTCCTCCTAATGCCCTTTACGTTCAAGTGCCGCGGGCACTCTTTCGTAAAATATCACTCGTCGAATAAATATCACAACTGTGGTCCTTATTAGTCTATTGCCTTTTGCCTAATACACAAATATTGTATTTTCTGCCTTAGTACGATCTATCAACATGAAAACAGTTGTAGTTTGTTGACCTTCTGGAGGAAAGTAAACAGCATCACTTCATGAAACCTGAACTTGCCACCATTTATCATAAAAAATACTATTTTAGACAGTTTTTTTTTACAGAGAGAGAAAATACACCAAATAAGTACCTACCTCCCAACTTATGTAAACAGTGCAAAATGCCCTTTTGAAATACATACATAAATCTATGACAAAACTCGAGAATTAGGTCACCGCAATCGTATAAAGAGTTATCACAATCAATTTAGAATCTTCGTCCTAAAGGATAAAGTTTAAAATCGACTGTAGGATATCAAAACTAATTTTCTTTGTTCGAAAGCCCTTTCCACACAATGACATAACGCATGCGTGAATGACGCGCGAACTGACCTCGACTGCGGTACGTGGGAATGTTAGTTGTCTCACTCTTACACCAGGCAAACTTACGGGGCGATTTCAAAACCATTCGATATTAGTATCTCTGTCTCTTTTCAGCGTAATGTTTCTTTTTTTCAGATATAAGGCGTAGGTATTATTGCCGGTTAGTTTAGTATTGATAAACATCTAGAATGTATGGGTATATTTTGAAAGTAGGGAACTTTGCTACCGAGGCAGCAGGCTTCTTTCTCTTGAATTTTGACGGTAAATATACCGTGAAAAACGGAAAATCTAGAACTGAAAAATCAGTTCAGCTCTTATTTAAGAAATGTAATTAAATTTAATTGTAATTTAAGTAATTTAGCATGTTTCAGGAAGTGATTTTGATTAATAAAATAAACTATTAGAAACGAAGTAAAAGGAGTGTATAAGGACCTGTAGGCCTCCCGCAAACGTCATCACGCAATTTTCTGGATTTCCCTTGATGATGACGCCCGCTTTCTGGAGCCCTACAGAGATGGATCTCTGTGCATTCAACATAAACATATTACTATCTCTTAATGCAGAAACAGCCTAGTGCAGTTATATTTTATACAAAGAAAATACGTAATTCTTATGAAGACCACTCCCATTAATTAAGCGCATCTAAGTTTTTACTAACACTTTACGTCAACACATACTAATTAGCACGTTACTTTGCTTTTATTAGAGATGCGCCAACTAGTCGCCAACTAGTCGTGAAAGCCTACTTTTCGGCTACCTATATTTACTCCTGTATCCTGCGTCAATTGCTGCAATCAAATTCAAAGTTGTGGCCTGTTATTTATTGGCATTCATAGGATTTTTTTTCCGTTTCCATTGCGGCTGAATCGGATAGAGTGGAGGAAGTTTTCCCTATAAGAAATAAAAATATAGGCTTAATAGTGGGCGGCCAGTCAGTAACTATTGCCGATTAGGTGGCATTTAATGAGCTACAGAAAAAGAGGAAAAAAGTCGCTAGAAATTACACATATTAACTACTAGCTTTTCTTAGCGACTTCGTAGGCGAATATCCCATATTTTCCCGTTCCCACAGGAATTTCTGAAAATTCTGTCTTAGTGCTCCTAACCTCCTAACCTACATGCCAAATTTCAGCTTTCCACGATGGTCGTAGAAAGCTGAAATTTGCATGTAGGACTAACAGACAACGCGCAGCCGAAACTACTGGTGCAGTTTCCGCTGTTCGTTGTCTGTCAGTCGCTCAGTAACGGAATAATTTTATAAATTGATTTAGAATTCAATGGACCGAGTGGTTGTCGACTACCCGGCAATATTTATAGTCGGTGACCAGACTGCCGGCTAGTCGGCGATTTGAGCGCCGACTAGTCGTGTAGCAAATCGGCCCATTACTAGTACTTATCCACAGTTTGCGAAAAAAAAACGTCTTTGTTTTATCAACAATAGATGCATTTGCATCAATCGCACACCTAGGTTACATCATGATATGTAATTACATAAGCTCTGACGTAAATGATGTTTAATAAATTATCTAAGTGAGTATTGTTAGGTGCTCGTGCCTAGGTGCAGATGGTGTTAAGATAGCTTTGCCGGTTTTATTGGTGCGATGTGTAATTTTTATGTTCTTGTGAAACAATTTTTATATTGTCATGCTGATTAATGATAAGATTGATGAGTAGTCCAGTCTTTTATCTGGGTAGATCTTAGTTTTAAAAGATTACTTATTAAGCTAAGTTTAGACTACGACAGAAATTGCGATTCAAATGTCAGACATTAATTACTGTACTGTTTACACACTTGTGTTTGTACATAAAACTCGCTGATAGATAAGACACTAATTTTCGCAACACAATAGACATTACAATTACAGATACCCGTGCTCACACAGACACTAGGTGTATATGTCGCAGCCAAATAGCTTAATCAGCCGTTTCATTCAAAGCCTACCCTTTTCATAAATCATAAATAATTTTTTCACCAGAGATATGGTACAATGGGTGTTACAAGAAAGTAGGTAGTGGAGGAGACATGCGAAAATTTACTACTAGGTGCAGTAAAATAGAATAAAATAGTTCACAAATACAATAGATCGACATATAACGCACTCTAAAGTAAAACCGTTACTAAACGAAATTATGAAATTTTATAGGGGAGCCAATATTAGAAAATAGTCACTGTTTTTAAACAGATGGCATTGATACCTCAATTCATGAAAATTTTCGTTTAGTAACGGTTTTACTTTGAAGGTGCGGTAATTTAGATTAAGTCTTAAATTATCTAAGGTATAAAAGCAGTTCGCCATTAACCATAATTTCATAATTCTAGTTCGATCCAGCCCGTCCCTAGCTGTACTCCCCCCAGGGACGCCCTAAGCCGACGGCCGTACCCCACAGGGGGTGCCCTTAGCGTGTAGTCGCTTAGTTTGTAAGTTTTTTATAAGCCCGGGCTGGAGGCTTTAATATTGTATTAGGGCCACCACAGGCAAGCCCGGCAAAGCAGTCGACAACCTTATAGGTTGAACTACGAGACGCCACTCACAAAAAAGAAAACATACTTTCATTTGCTTTTGAAACTTATATAAGGGAAGTTCTCTCAACAGACGTGATATATGATTGTAAATTTAAATGGACATTCTATAACTATTCCTTTTTTCATTTAACCGTTTAATCAGTGACATAAGTGATATGGGCAAGTTATTAAACGATATTGAAACAAAGACGTCACTTGGACGCTGGAAAATCGACGCAGTTAAATGAAAAGGCGGGGCTTTCAATGAAACCGCTGATTAAGTTAGTTGGCTGCAACATATATGTCACCGGAAAGTAGCAAACTCCGTAAGATTATAAAATAACTTGAGAGATTGTAAACTCTCGATAAATTGTCAACTGAACATTTGGAATACCTTTACGCATCAAAATTTGATAGTCTATAATCTCGCGAAGTCATTCCGAGAAATTGTGGATTATTATAAAATGGCGACCAATCAGAGCACAACTCTACAATGTATCTGTTTTCGTTTGATAGTAAACCTGGCAACAAAGCTCTCATTGGTCTTTTCAGAGAAAACAAAGACCAATGAGGGGCCAAGTTTCCAATTTAAGTATCACAACAAAACAGATAAATTGTAGACCAGACTGCTGATTGGTCGCCAGTTTATGTCAGTCCACAATTTCTCGGAATTACTTCGAGAGATTATAGACTATCAAATTTTAATGCGTAAAAAAGTATTCCAAATGTTCAGTTGACAATTTATCGAGAGTTTACAATTTCTCAAGTTATTTTATAAATTTACGGAGTTTGCTATTTTCCGGTGACATATACATTGAGTGTACGGTGTAGGTATCGTAGTCTATTCTTAGCTTTACGCTGTTAATTGCTCTTTTGCGCTACTTTCATACTTTCTTTGTTATTCAATCAAGATCGTCTATCTATGCTGTTGAACAGAAACCAACAGGCTTGCTAAAATTTCAGCGTTGTTAGCATTTTACGAGTATTTTCAAAATGTTTTGAAAGATCAGTAGGTTATCTCATTTCAGTTTGCAGCAAAGCTTTTGACATGTCCAAAGTGTCCATTTATCTTATAAGTACCTCTCAACGGCTGAAATGTCGCTGAAGTAAAGGCTGTTATGAAAAAAATCAGTCTCCCACTAATAAAATATTTTTCTTGTGTACGTTACATTTCTAATAATACTTACTCTATCATCATGATCGGAGTTAAGTTCCTTTATTTTATTAGTATTAAGTTTATCATTTGTTATATTTGTGGATGAGAAAATAAACATTTTATTATTATAATAATAATTATAACATGTACGTCTACTCCAACGGTTCAAAATGAAAAAAAAAAACAAATATTAATCAAATCAAATCATAAAAAAACAATGTCTTTTCAAAGAGACTTTATGACGCACATTTGCTAGCTCGTCGGTCATCACATCAATGAAGCGATGAGATAATCTGATGTCATGTATAGATAGAATTCCAATTAAATTACTTATCATGAGCATGGATATCCTTTCCATACACATAATAAGTAGTTGGCATGAATCACATATGTATTTATGTACCCCACTTATGTAAAAACTTAAGTTTATAATAACGCATATTATAAAAAAAATGCATCTAGGTACTTAAATAATTATTTCTTCAAGAAAAATAATAAATCTGAAGTGACTATTTAAAACTTTTTACAAAAAAATACAACCGACTTCCCAATAAAAAACACTAAAAAGTATAAAATAACTTTATTTTGGAAGTCGGTTGTAATTTTTTGTAAAAAGTTTTTTATTTTTATTTTTTGTGTTTCACATTTTACCTCTTCACAGCGTACAGGCGTGATGTTATGTTATGAACAATAGACAGACATGAGATTTCAGCAATCCCAGTCCATTTGCTATCATTTATAGAGGAGTTCCGTTGCCTATCTCCAAAGTTCCTCATAAGATCTTAACCAAACTGAAATGGGACCACTCCGAGAAAGTATTCTTCCAAAAACTACCCAAATCGCTTCAAGTGTGCCTATAAAATTTGAAGAGTTCTCTCTATTTCTCCAGGACCTGGGAAGTATACCCTTTCGAACAAAAAAAAAATCCAAATCGGTCCAGCCATCTTCGAGTAATCGGGGAACATAAAGGTTCCGACGAATTGAGTACCTCCTCCTTTCTTTGAAGTCGGTTAAAAATAGAAGCATTGGTGATTTCTTTTGCTATGCTCTATTAGCATAATAATAAGTCTTATCTTAGATACACATTCCCTTTCCATTTCAGCACATTTCTTTTAACGTCAGTTTTCCTTTCGTGATCCAGATTAATTGAATCAATCTTCACTTGTGGTGACTTTGATCCGATTTATTTTTTATAGTAAAATTGTATTCCAATAAATGTTCATTCCCTTTATAATAAAATCATAATGAAATACAACTGATTTCTGGTAGCTATCAAGCGCCTACCAGTATTTTCATTGCAACGTTTAGCCTGCGCTCGCGCATGTTAGCAAGGTATTGTTAGAGAGAAAACTTTTGTACCAATCATTGCTCTTAGTTTTCTGAAAGGCGACAAAATTAATGTAGCTCGTCCGTAGAGGATATTCAAATTTCATTTTAATCATTTTGCATGTATACATAAGTAGGTGAGTATATTATCTGTAATTAGATACGTACTTTTAAATGTACTTCTAATAATTAGCTTGAATACTAAATTGGTAGTCAATTAAGGGAATAAACAGAAAGTGCTCATTTTGTTTTTAACCGACTTCAAAACAAGGAGAGGTTCTCAATTCGATTGAATATTTTTATTATTTAGGTTAGATGCAAAAAAATTGGTTGTTTGTAAAGTCGGTTTACGGACGATAGTTTAACGTGACAATGTCATAATAGAACATTGATGAAATGATCGTAACGTTACAATGAGCGTAACGTTACAATGAGTCATCCTTTTTCGTGCGTGCAGTCGGCGTTCATCGATTTATTACGTTGTCACGTCAAAAATAACACTTATTATTTCGTAAAGCTTTTTTTTACCATCAAAAATAAATTTAGTAAGTACATATGCGCAAAAGTAGATGTTACACACGTGACATCTACTTTTGCGCATATGTACTTACTTCTTGCTTCATACTTCATTCGTATATCACACGTCAACCAAACCACCCAACTTATCTATCAATGTTCGTTAAATCACCATTAAGAACCGTTACAATATGTGACAATTCTGTAACATACATAACATATTGTGACAGCCAGTGTCGGACTATCGATAACATACAGACGACCATCTGTAAATGTCATACTGTAAGTAGTTTCAATTCAAATGTAAACATAGAGCAACAATTTTCTCAATATAGGCAATGCAATGTTTATGATAATTGATAATATTGATAATATATATATTTATACTAGACGACCAGCTTTTGCACGCGGCTTCGTTCACTCCCCAGGGATCCCAAGGGAACGTATTCTCGGGATAAAATATACAACCGACTTGCAAATAAAAAAAGCACTAAAAAATTTCGGAAGTCACTGTTTTTGGTTGTTTCTTCGTTTTTAACACCGACTTCTGAAATAAAAGTTATTTTATATTTTGTAGTGTTTTTTTTATTTGGAAGTCGGTTGTATTTTTTTGTTAAAAAGTTTTTTTATTTTTCACTTTTTAGTGGTACCCCACACCTAAAAAAACCACTGAAAAGTCACAGAAAAGCAAAACACGCATTTCGTCTACTTACTTGCATGATAATATTTTCTATTTCCTCCAGCCATTTTGATTAAAAAACCAAATTACTCAACCGATTTTGATGAAGTTAACCAATCGGAAAGTATTTCCTTTCACATGAAAAAATATTTTTTCAAATCGGTTCAAAAATGGCGGAGATATGAGGTAACAAACATTAAAAAAAATACAATCTAATTGAGAATCTCCTCCTTTTTTTGAAGTCGGCTAAAAGTTTTCTATGTCCTTCTCCAATGTGAAATCCATCTCTACGATAATTCACGAAATTGTTGGATCGGTTGGTGGTGTTGGAATGAAGTGAAAACGTACAAATAAACAGTTGGAGTTACTTTTATCATGAAGAACAAATTAGTCATTTACATATATGAAACACACACACACCCTTTGTAATTATGGTAGCCATTTCATACTAATATGATGACACAAAAAAAATATATAAAAATCAGTGTATAAACTTACATTTCAAACACACAGAACTGCGACAAAGTTCTTGATTCCACAAGACGAAATGCAACTAAGAACTTTTTCATAATAAATCCCCGTCTTACGAAAATCTAAAGAATTTTCGTATTAGGTGTTGAGCGTGTGCTAGAGAATACCAATGATCGATATTGGTCGGGTATCGATTGAAATGAATCGATTTAAAACAATATTGCTGTAGGAGATATATGAGGTGTCAACGCGTGATTTATTTGCGAGCCTCCGATGATGTTGGTGCGCAAGAGTGCTGCTACAAAAGTGTGGAAACGGAACTTTTATAATTTAATGATGAGAGCTTTTCGTTTTCTTTTCAAGTTGGAGTTCAAAAATGTCAAACCCTATTTTAATGCCAAAATTTGACAGGTTTTAAGTTTAAAGTCGAATAAGACAAATACTTCAAATTCTTCATTCAGAAGTCAGGGTTAACTCTCTTTTCATTTATTAAATTTTATTTAAAATCAAAGCGAGTTCGGTTTTCAGGTGAAAAAAAAGGTATTTTACAGTCCCTATTTAATAGCCATTATACAGTAAATTGCTCCTGATGATGATGATACGGAAACACAATAAAAAAACATTAAGGTTTAAATATTTAAAAGAAGAATACTACCGTATTCTACAGCCTTTTCAATACCCAAAGACAACCATTCTAATTCATAAACTAAAATTAACATGTTAAGGCTTTGGGGGGTAAGGTAGGTAAAACCCCATGCACCTTTGTATTTAGGCATTGACAACAAATCTTCAATAAATTTCGAATTATATGACAAACAAGGAATCGTAAAAAAAATTCGCTTTTGTGAATAGTAGTTTTTTTTAAGCTTACGTGAATAGTAAGTAAATTATGAGAAAATAAGCGAATCATGTGCCCTTTTTTTTCTAATGTAGCTGAAATGTTTTACTCCATACTATATTAGCTCCAAGAACTGAGCAAACGTTAATATTTGTTGATTTCAAACGTCGCTTATACATTATGTTACGCAATACAGACGATTTCCCATAAATAGTATCATTTTAGGATCATTAGAAGAGAGAAAAAGTGGATTCAGCAAACTTGTAAACCTATTGCAGTCAGGGTTGCGGAATTTGTTCGAAAGAGTCACCGCGGCCCTGGAACGCAAAGGGCATCTGAAGGAACACGGAATAAAGACCTATACATAAATGATTTTATTAGTATGGGTTTGAGTATTGAAGTGAATTTGTTATTTTTGTCGATTGGCAACAAAATGTACATATTGATATTATTAAGAAATTAGGTAACACAGATAGTTGTTAAACCTTTTTACCCGATAGCGTCAGAAAAGGGTTATGTTTTTAACTAACAATATTATATGGACAAATTATTATCATTACCTAAAAGTAGTAGAAAATAACATGAACCAAATGACCCTTAATTTTTTTCAGAGAAGGATATTTATGAACTCTATCTAATTCATAAACGTATGGTAGAAAAATAATTCCTGTTTATCAGAAGCCTATCGAATAACCCTCACATCTTTATTCGTTGATTAACAAAAGTTTCAAGAATGTCAGCAGTCATCGAAACAGCCTATAAATTGGTTTTTAATTGATAAAAATGTGGCTTGGATCTCAAGCGAAGAGCTTTGCCTTTCAAGATGCGACAAATTACTTTGAACAAAAAGCTCCTTTGCGATGCATTCCGAATTAAAGTAAGATGACATTGCATCAGGGATGTAATACATATAAATTCGGATCTGGATAGTTATCTTATTATACCGGTTCGGATACGGTTTTGAAAATTAAATTATTTTGGATTTTCTCTTAATTAATCTTTCAGCTGATGATCCCTTATTCTAGGTTACGGATATAAGTTATAGAATTTTATGAAATTGTATATTGCAGAAAAACCTGCCGTAACGTGTCTCATTTAGCTTCGCCCCGATCCGAAATTCTCCGTACTTTAATATCGGAATCGGTTACTTTAATATCCGATAGTTTCGGTTATGGTTACGGAGCCCCTTAATAACCCTGCATTGCATTACGATTGCATTCAAGATCATTCAAGATGGATGCCTTCCCTTAAAGTGGAACAGAGTAATGATTATAATGAATGAACCAAATTGTAGCCGAAAGGTAATTGAAATAAATTGGGCGTCATACTGATTGACAGTGATTGCAATTATTATAAATGTCGTCTGACGAAAAAGCCCATTATATTGCGAACGGTAGATTTTTATCGAGAAAGGGGACATTTATTTTGCAATTAACATTTTTTTTGTACCAAATACAATGTGTGGGAATTAAAATCGTGTTTTAATGCATTAATTCAAAGTACATAATTTCAAATTACAAGACTGATCTGAATTTATAGATTAAGGTTTTGACAGATTCGTTTTGAACTAGGAATTTCTTTATTTTTTTCTTAATTGTGGTAGTAAGTACGCTACGCAATTAGTGTTTTCCAACATTTAATTTGTTAAATTGAATATGTTATCGTCATAAGTTGCGTTTTCAAAGCCTCTCCGGTCGATTCTGTAAACATGTCGAAGTGAAGTTTTGAGTGAAGTGATCACTAGGTGAGCTGTCAATCCATATAATCAAGATGTCACATGATCACGAAGTGAGCTGTCATTTCATCTTGATCATATGGATTGACAGCTCACCTCGTGATCACTTCACCTTAGCCTTCACTTCGGCATGTTTATAAAATCGACCAGCTGCTTTCGTCTCACCTGTCGCGTCAACAGGTGGCGTGAAATTTCCCGAAAACCCTAATTCATAGCATATTAGTTATAGTTTTAATACTTTTTCTTTGTTTTTAGTTTTAATTGGGCGTCATACTGATTGACAGTGATTGCAATTATTATAAATGTCGTCTGACGAAAAAGCCCATTATATTGCGAACGGTAGATTTTTATCGAGAAAGGGGACATTTATTTTCATGTTATTGTGTTATAGGTATAGGTACCCATTCATCCATATAGGCAGATAATGTTAGGCAGAGTCAAGATTATCATTGTCCAACCTCATTTATTCATATTCATATTGTCAGCTCAACGTCCGTATCGCTACTGGGATCCAGCAGAATACCAGCGTCAGGTATATTTTGCCTGGCACATGCTGTGTTGGACTCCCATTTGGTCCTACATGAGTCACACACAACGCACATGGTTTTTTATCATGTCAAATATTTTTAATGTCGGTAGGTAGTTTGGCACATAAATCACAGATTGCCATAAATCTAGCATTTTTTCTAGTATTATGATTTGTGTATTTGTGCTTTTGTGTGTTGTGTTTTCTGTTCTTGTACCAAATAAATGTTTTATCTATCTATTTATCCATTTCTTGGAATTCAGCTGTACTGTTACATGTCCTGAGATCATTATGTTCATCAGTCCAATAATAATAACGTCTAAAGGGAAATCATGATGTCATAAAATGTATTAACAGTTTTAAAGGCAGACGTGATTCTGTAGAGGCAAGCCTCTCATTATTTTTAATATTAATGTGTATTTATTTATGATAGTAGGTAGTTACTTTATTATAAGAGCCTCGGAAATATAAACAAACAACATAAAATTATGCAATAACCAAGGATGGTCATTAGTTGGACATTAAAAAGATAACGCACTCGGAAGATTTGTGATTTTGTTGGCATTTATTTATGATTTTTTAATTAAGGGAAGTTGGCTGTAATACATGGTACTCTAAGCTTATAATAATTATGAATGCGAAAGTAACTTTGTCTGTTTGTTACCTCTGCACGTTTTAACGGCTGAACGGATTTGGTCTTTTTTATTTAGTAAACAAAAGTTTTATTTATAAATGGGTAATACACAAACCTTCTGCTTAACTTAGTTCTATTTTTCGGCATAGTATAGGTACTATTTTTACGGAATAAAATGTAAAAAAAAAATAACAAAAAAAGATTTATGTATCCTTAGATTCATAAATTTATTTTCGTTTTTTCGGGACGTGGGACCTTTGTGTTCACAGCTTTTTCAAAGAAATTTCGAAATGGCGGGTTGACACTTCCCGAGACCCAAGAGCTGGCTTTTAATATGGCCAGAGGCTAAGCATTGCCATTCAACGTGGCAATGCCGCCAGTCTCTTGGGCACATTACCAGCTCACAGTTGAGGACGAATTTTTGATGCCATATTTAAGCTTCTTGTAAGTTAAGTGTATTTGTTAATTCTAGTTTAATGTTAATTTTTAAACAAAGATTAAAATAATACACAAATTAATGGAAGTAATTTTTTTTTTGAGGTTTTAATTTGAGAATCCTAGGTTGTGGAAATTAGGGTCCTAAATCGAACTTTTAACTTTATTATGCATTGTTTTTCTAGGCATACTGGGAATAATTAGACAGCTTGTTTTTGTACCTTATAATGTAGAAATTTGGAAGACCAAGCTTACAATTCTACAAGGTTTCTTAGCCTCAATACTATCTTTTATGTAACAAACATAGATACCAGTTTCGGACCTATATAGTATTCTATAACTCGTTATTTCTTGAATGTACAACCTGAAGCAGTTGTGCATGTTTTAGCATTAGTGCGTTAATCAAATATTTTAAGAACATTTTTTGCTATAGTGAAACTGGTTTTTAGTTTAAGTATGTAGAGCATTTAGAATTAAGAGATGAACTTGCTATGAGAAAGAGCTAACAAAATAGTAGGTAAGTAGATATATTTAAAAATAAATAAAAATCGCATTTCGGAAATGGCTACGTAATAAAATGCTAAAAAATAATCAGGACCAAGCAAAAGTGCAGTTGTTGAAAAGTCTATCGATTTCCATACTCGAAGCTCAGAACATTCCGGATACAACCAACACCTTAAGCGCCGGAACAACACATCAACCAAACTAAACATTGTTAATTAACCGATTACCATCACTCAGTGTCACTCCCAACACTAATTGAGAGCATCCATCAAACCAAAACTAGAATTACTGTTACAGTTTTAACAGACAACCCGTCCTGTCACAGCGGCGTCCCTATTCGCCAAAAAACTCGCGATGCCTCGGTCTCAAGTCTACAAACTTATCTTAAATCATGAATTAATCGGTCGCAAGCAGCGGGGCAAACCGACACACAACACTATCTCAGTACTACGCCAGTAGTTGTACAACCAGTGAACAGCGTACACGCATTGAACGCGATCGAATTCCGAATTCAAAAAACGATTTTATAAGTGATGTGTTGATGAATCGATTTCGAGTGCAAGAATCCGATTGGTGACAGTGTTCGGTTCTTTCGGATTAACTATCAGTGCGGATGATCAGAATCAGTGCAGTATTGTGTTACATTTTAATGCAGATCGACGTAAAGCAAGTTTTGTGACATGTGAAGTAACTTTAAGCGATCGGTAAAGATATTGGTATTATTGCTATAACTTCGTTCGAGTTATTTGTGTTTTTTGACTGAAATCAAGCGTAAATCTATGTCGTATTTAAAGTGCGATTTATTTTAATTACATACTATACTAAAAACAAAAAAATGACCTTAAAAATATATCAGCTTAAATCGATCAAGCGATCGATAAATCAATAAGAATCGAAACCGGAAACGTCTTAAAAAGTAACAGCCTGGCATTCAATTGTTTACATCGGACAAAACAAACAGCGATTTTTTTATCTATCTGATATAATTGACCGCCTTTCTGAGTTTCAAGAATATTTGATTGAAGTAATCTAAGAAATTGATCTTCTCGCTTACCGTGACGCTAATTGCCACAACGGTTTATCGATATCTCATCTCGATTATTTTCGATTAACGATACATTCGAGATATTAGAACCCGCTCGATTGTTGAGTGTGAATTAGATGGATTGCTTTTTAATTTATTGATAAGGTTCTATTTTTGAATGAAATTAAAAGTGCATTTTAATCTAAGCTTACGACGGACCCAACCACACAAGGAATTAATAAATAGATAGCTAATAAATTTAACCACTGCTAAATATCCGAGAAAGAAAGCTCTGGGAAATAATTTTTTTCAAACCGTGATTTCGCATTTATTTAATTCTTTGGAATAATTTTTAAACACGAGCCTTATAAACTAAAATTGTTATACAACTGGATTAAACGTAAGCTAAATTCAACAATGGGTGTAGTACCTTTACCTAAACTTTATTTAGCATGCCTACATAACAGGGAAAAATTGCATGTCAAGTCGCGAGAACACGTACCACAATAGTATCCTTAACGGGTTCGTAGTAACAAAATGTTGATACTTTTGATTTTAAAAACAGAAGACGTGTTAATCAGTTTCGATATTTTCCGTTATGTACAGAAACCATTAAAGATATTATCATGACAGTACATCGTGTATCGAGGAAAAAGATGCTCTTAAAGTCTTGAACAGATAATATCTTGAAAATTGTGAAGAGAAAGTGATGGCCTACGATTTTTATCGCTTGGTACCAGTGATACATTACTGTGATACTTCAAGCCTAGTTTCAAATACATCTAGCTTATATTTGATCTGTCCTTGCTTGGGCTTGGCTGACATATTGTAGAAACATCGAAATTTGACTGTAATTTTATTTAAATTATGCTACACATAAAACCTTCGAAATACAAAATTTAGTGATGAAAACCGTAGTTTAGATAAATACATCTCGGACACACAGACAAATATGAAATTCAATTATTTATTAGGACTTTACTTCTTGAAACTGAAAATAAATATTTTATTTTCTTAATATAAAAAAATATAAATATTATATATAAAAAATACAACCGACTTCCAAATAAAAAAAAAAATACAAAGTATAAAATAACTTTAATTTCGGAAGTCGGTGTTAAAATACGAAGAAACAACCAAAAACACCGACTTCCAAAATTAAAGTTATTTTATACTTTGTATTTTTTTTTATTTGGAAGTCGGTTGTATTTTTTTGTAAAAAAGTTTTCTTTTATTTTTCACTTTTTAGTGGTATCCTCTATCTAACAACACCACTGCAAAGTTACTGGAAAGCAAAACACGCAATTATTTTGATTTAAATACCAAACTAATGAACCGATTTTGATAAAATATCTATGGGACCAATCGGCCATTCACATTAATAAACATTTTACAAATCGGTTCATAAATGACAGAGTTATGAGTTACCAAAAAAGAAAAAAAAATAAAACCGAATTTAGAACTTCCTCCTTTTTTGAAGTCAGTTATTAAAACGAATTGACTCTTAACATTTGAAAACACTAGAAATAGTTTATTCGTAGTTTAACAACACAGAAACGTTGGCAATTTAACAAAAAAAAAAAACAAAAAAAAAACGCTTAAAAAATTACATTCAACAAATCACAGCCATATTATTCGCTCAGAGCCGCATCCATTATTCGAAGCTCCTAAAACATTCCTGAAAGCACAAAATTCAGTTAGAATTTGTCTATTTATGAGCAAAATCAACATGTTAAACTTACGTCAGAAAAAAAATACACAAACCATAAATATGGCGGTTTGTTAGCAATTTAAACAGGGCATAGACAACATGGTAAGCACATGTTAACTCACACTGATGTAGTATCTGATGATGGCTAAATTGCTATCAGACGTTTTATGTGTTACATACTTAACTTAATTTATAATGACGATAGCACGATTTGCGAGGGTAAGGTACATATGGCACGGCTTATCAATGGACAAAACATAATCCTGATTTCCAATTGGAGAATTTGATGTTGAGTATTTGTCAAACTCTACTTTAGCTTGAAAAGTTAAAGAAGAAAGAAAGCAAAGTAGTTTATTTGGCACACACAGATACACACAATATAATGTACCTACAAATAAAAGGAAATTTAATTTTAAAACAATTATATTGTGTGCCTCGCGACTGCGCCAAATAGGTTTAGTTCAGCAAAATGCCAGATAACTAGTAGTTCCCTGACGCTGGTTTTCAACTGAACCTTACGTAAAAAGTGTACGGATGATCAGTTGTCCAAATTCTACATTCAAATACGGTTTGAAATTTTAGTGCTCAATTTAGAAACAGGCCCTATGTGGTTCGGTACGCTTTTTTTTCACCGATGGGAAGTCATCAAATGACTCCTTCCGCTCTGGGTGGAGGGGAAGGGAGTGTCAGACTCGATTACTGACTAGAACCCATCCGTTTTCCTCAATATGCCCTTTGCGTTCCAGGGCCGCAAGTTCCGCAACCCTGGCAGTTCCGCAACCCTGGCACTGGTTCGTTACACTTGCACATAGTTAAATCCGATAGTCTGACCGGTGGTCTAGCAAGAAGTCTGAAAGCTAGCGTAGTCAGCTAATATAATATGTATATTAGCAGCTTAGAATGTCAAATGTGCCAAATTTAACTGATTATCGTCTTTTAGCAAAAAAGAAGAAACGAAAATGCTAGTTAAATTACAGTTATATCTTTATAATAATTTATTCTAGTGCAGCAGCCTGCAGTTTGTTTGGAAATCTTTTAGTTAAAGTTGGGATTGGCTATTTCATAAAAGCACTTAACCATGGAGAATAAATATGTAAATGGATTAATTGCTTGCCAATTTACAACTTTGTTAAAGCCTCAAACAGAATATCTACGAATCACTAAATAAGAATAGATAATTCCTAACATGTAGCCTCCAGCATTTCAAAATTAGGATTTCCTTATAAAACATAGCCATTGGCGAAACGATTGCTTCACAGATTCCATGACATTTATAATCATCAAACAGACATTAATAGGGTGCGACGATAATCTCGAATTATGTCGCTTTTAATTAGCGACGATATGTTTAATAGCTTGAAGTCTTAAGGAGTTGTTTTGGCCTGTCAATATTTCGGCAATTTGTTAACCTAGATTTTTTTCTTTACGTAACGTTGTTGACCAAAATATGAGTAATGTAGATTCGCTAAGCTTTGAACCCCAAAATAAAGAGAGAAGTTAATATAATTAATACTGTATTAAAGTAGTAACACAATTAGTTTAGATATGCTGCTGTCTGTTCTTGGTTTCGTATAGTAATGCAGTAAGTGCTAATGCGTACAGAGATCCTTGAAATTCCGAAACGTACATAACAGCAAAAATAAGGAAAATATAAAACATTTTAAGATAATTTAAAAAACACATTTGGCACTGAATTTTCCTTAAATAACTCCGCAAAATTAAACCAAAATACCAGCTTTAGTCTGGACTTAGCATGATTTATCTCTCGCCTCCTTCAGTCAGAGGCTGCGCGTACGCAATTATCCGCATAATTACTTGTCTTGACCCAATTATGAGTTCGAAAACATTCACGTGGTTATAATTATTAATATAGAATACACCGCAGAGCAGGGAAACACCTCTGCAGCCACAGCCACAGTCAACATTTTTCATAGGCAACAAGCGTGTCAGTGATTGTCACCGTTCACACACAGAAATTGACGACCCATGACAATTCTGACTATGGCTAGGACAGAAAAAACTTGTGTTCAGTGCAATTGCGTGGCCATGGATATTATTTCACGCCATTGCATCTAAACTTGAGTTGAGTTTAAGTTTGCACCCGTGTGTCGGGCAGTTAAGATTATTAATAGCATCTCTTAGCGGTTAGACATTTTTTCCTGCTTATTGGCGGATTTTCCAGAGAGTGCCAGTTAGTGTATTGTCCTCTATGTAACTTGTGCCGGCACACGGAGCCGTTACTTAGGCCTGGTCAATGATGGACGCGAGTAGGTGTGTGATCAGTTTTTGAGTTGCGTCTTTGGGTGTCGCATTGTATGACTACTTTTATTACCTTGGGTTCTGCCTGTAAAAATAATTATGTGTAAATAAATAAATAACTTTCCATACAAACCCAGCGAATCATTGAGTGTCACCGCTTACTTATACAGAATGACTGATAATTGAGTGCATTCCTTCAAATGGGATATTTTAGCACTAATTTGCAACGAATAAAAACCTTGTTGTTAAGTAATCGAACTGTCTTGGTTTTAGATATTATCAGCCTCACGACCAACGAGTGCTATTTGTGATAAATACACTCCACTTTGAATTATTAACTAATTATGTAATAAATTCCTTGCATAACAATTTATTACAAAATAAATTCCTTGAATAACAATTTATAACAAAAAAAAATCCTTGAATAACAATGTATTGCAAAATTACACATAACCTTTAACTTCTATTTAAAGATACTGCTCCCAACAAAATTCTGACTATGGCTTTAAGAACCGATACTAGGGCAGCTAAGACTGTTATTAGTTTAGCAACTTTGCCGGCACAGCGTTCTATGCTCTATGGAACAGACGCACGTCGAGCATATAAATCATATGCAAGAATATATGCGTTAGCCATTGAGTCGGACTTGAACATGATTTTATTTAGTGCAATGTTTGTACAGAATATAAATGTTACAGTTGACTTGTTTGTTTATTGGTGAGTAAGGGCTCATGTTTGTGTCGTTTAAATGATGGGGAATTTGAAAATGCCTTACCCCCGGTCTCTAAAGGTGCTTCCGAACCTGGAGCATTCGACTGTAATGTAACGTTTAACGTATTACATTGGTGAGGGAACAGAACTGAGCATTATAGTGCGCAACTTGATGATACAATGTGTTATATTTTGATACAACTTGTAACATAAATGAATTAATTCTAATGTTACATTACATGTGAATGCTCCAGGTGAGGGAGGATCTTAAATTAAATGCAAGCCAAATGATGCGATTGGCTATAAAAAACTCATTCAACCAATGACAGTTAGACAGGCGCGTTTGACAATTCGTCACAATAATAAACGGCTGAATTTCAGTCTGATGCGTAATAAGGGAATATTTTGTGAATAGAGCTGACAGTTGAAATCGGAAGACAGGAATCTTCTCTTATCTAAATGAAGTAAAGCAAAGTCACAATTCAAACCCGTGCGAAGCCGGAACGGCTCACTTTACAAAAAAAAAAATCATCATGTCATCGATATATTCAAAAAATGAATCTCTATTTCATTGCGCGTGAACAGCTAGACCAATTTCGCTAATTCTTTGTTGTTGTGTTTGTTATTGTCAGGAGTTACTATGAAAGAAAATTAAAAAAAAAAAAAATACATCCGGGCGAAGCCGGGGCGGGCCTCTAAGTAAGCAATATTTATCAGATCTCAAGAGCGAGATAATTGATCAGCTGAAAGGTGATTCGAACAGCGGTCATTGGAAAGTTGATATAGTTAGTGCCCTTTCAATAATAATTATGACATTTGGGGTCCTACATGATCAAGTATTTCTGGTTAAATTTTTTACTAAGAGTTTAGTACAAAGTCAATTTGTTCGGTAAATTAAAGTTACGTACCCAATTGATACTAATTATGAAATACAACAATTAATTGACAGCTTTTTTGTCACCAATATCTTTAGTAGTCAGTAGATGTAGAACTCCGAAAATCAATGAAATACCAGTTCTGATCTGAGTAAAAAATAAACGAGGAAAACTCATCTCTCATAGTACTTCGCCGTACTCATAAACCCATATAAGCGATCAAGATTCATGAATAATATCGCTTTGCGTATGAATGCAACAATTGAATTAAAGTTTTTTTTTTGTGGACTGGTTTAACCTATTAACATGACAAACAAAAAGTTTTACAATAGATTGTAACCTTGAGTTTGTGACTTATTAAGAGTAAGTACTTATAGAAAACGTTGCGCGATGTTATCTTCGTGTTACTTTGAAGGAATTTTTGTTTGTGTTTTCTTTCTATAAAACTCTTTTTCTTTATTTTTTGCTAAGCCCAGATGTGATGGCAAAATTGTCATAGTTAATGATAATAATGTATGACAGAAAGATTCTTAAGTTCCATAAAGATCTTTCCCAGTAGTATTCATTACAGTAAACGGTAATAAATTCTCATGAAAACAATAACTTGACAAAACAAATGAATGATATTCATTAATTTATCCGTGAATATCATTAGATTTATTGCATGGATTTTTTTTCTAACAAGATTGTAATAAATCTTGATTTTGTTTTGAACTCTATGTATTGTAAACATATAAGTGTTTTATCAAGAAGAAAGAAAGTTTACTATTAAAATATTTTTATTTGAACTTCCGGTGTTTACAAATAATCCGGTGATAAATACATGAATAAGTTTAAAATTATCATCATCATCTGCCTAGCCTTTTTCCAACTAAACTGGTGTCCAACCAGTTGAACCGCATTTTATCGTACTTATAAGATGCTTTATCACATCCTATAAACGAAATACTTATCAGACAAAAATACATGCGCCAGAGCATGCAACATTCGAACCAGACAAGTGACAACCCGCGGCGCGAAACGTAATCAACTTGTTAGAACGATAGCTTTGATTCTGTCCGTCCATGTTACACGGAACAACGCCTCAGATCTGTATCTGATGGAGTGATAGGTGCAACGAAGATGTTAACAAGATAGTTTAGTTTAAATCCGGTTTAGAAAGACTTCATTACTGAAGGTTTTTTTAAAGGATCGGAAATCTTCAAATGACTTCTTCCGCTCTCTCCACCCAGAGCGGAAGAAGTCATTTCAAGAGTAATTTTAAGACGTAAGGGCGTGTCAGACTCTTACTGACTAAAACCCATCCGTGTTCCTTCTAAAGCCCTTTGCGTTCCAGGACCGCGGTGACACTTTCAAACAAATTCCGCAACCCTGGCAGGCATTACTGAAGGCTACAAAGTAATATGGAAGGAGACCACAAATAAAGGATGAGGACAGAAAGAGAATGAGATCATAACTGCCTAGCCTTTTCCCAACTATATTGGGGTCGGCTTCCAGTCAAACCGGATTCAGCTGAATACCAATATTTTACGTGGAGCGGCTGCCTACTAGACCTCCACAAAGAAAGAAACAGAAAGGAAGAGAATGAGACACGGTATTATTATTACTAGCCCGTACTGCCCCACTGCTGGGAAAAGGCAATGCTCACGGTGTCGTGCCTCACTCTTCACAATTCGTAAGGAAGACATCTAGGTCGTCCCGCAGTTCTTTGCGGCCTGCCGTGGCCTCTTGCTGTCCTGCCCAGTCCCATTTAAGTCGGGCAGCCATTTGAGCCACATCGACTATTTTTGTTTTGGAGCGCAGTGTAGTGTTTCGAACGTGGTCTGTTAATTTAACACCTAGTATACTGCGCTCCATGCCACGTTGGAAAACCTTGAGTTTGGGCTTTTGGATGTTAGTCAAAGACCAAATCTGTGCATAATAGGTCAAGATGGGGAGGATATGCACGGTAAAAATATCCTATTTCTAGGTGGGGTAGTTTCCTGAAAATTTATATTTTGTTCCGTCAGTTAACATGCCAAAAATATTGGACACGTATTACGCACAGGAAATGAAGACGTTGTAACAGTGCGTTGAAATTTTGCGTGACAACAAGGTCCCAAAAATGGATAGCAGAAACAATAATGAGTGTATCTATTAAATCGTGGAAAGGTTCATTCTTGATAGTGATGAGCTTACAGAGTGTCAATGAATTCAGTATATTCTTTTTTAATTCAATTCCCACATCGAAGTTACATGATAATCAATCTTGTTTACAATGTAACACACAGTCACACCTTCTGTCAAGGTTCATTTTGGGCGGTATATCTTAGAATTAATTAGTATTGTCTGAAGTATAAAACAATGAAAATGGGCGTTTTAAAATTCATTGACACTTATTTGATTTATATCGATTCTCGTTCACGATACATTATTCATTAAGGTAACATAGGAATTTATAAGTTAATTTTTAATTCCTTAGTAGGAATTTCAAGAAGTGACGGGAATATCAAATATATATTTTGCGGAGCAAAGAGATGTACGGTTGTAATTTATATATCGAGTTACAGAAAAAAATAAGAAAAGTCAATCTTGTAGGAAGTTTGAAATCGGAAATATTGTGATTGACAGCAAGTGCAATGTTGAATGCTCAACTATAAAAATAAGTTTATAGTAAGTAAAAGGAAACTTACACGCTGATATTATAAAAACTTGGTGGTATAGTACAGAATTGGCAGACAATGTAGTCCATTCATTGTATCTCGAATGTGTTCAGTTTCAAATAGGCCTGCTATCAACCTGATCTCCTTAGAAACTTCTAGCAATAATCATTAGAACAACCCAGGCATTTGTTTTGTCTCCCTATTGTACCGCCTACAGCTAATTTAAATAATAATTAAGCTAAATATAGATCATGTTAATTTGAATGGTTTCGAAACGTGCACCATTGCGTTCTGTCGGCTGTCAATAATTGTATATCTCCTTGTCTTTAGTTTGATAGACAGACGTTCCAGAGAGCAAAATAGACGTAACATTTCTGTCTTGTATAATATTATGTCTATGTTTTTGAAGTTGTTATGATGATGAAGGCCTGTCCATCATTAGGAAGGTAATAAAGATTTAGAGTCAATATAATGATGATTGGGATCGATTGATCGTTCCATCATTAGGTAATAAAGATTTGAGTTTAATTTCAAAGGTGTTTGATAGAGGTATGTTGATTCTGTATGGTGTCGGACGTAAATTAATAGCAACATCCCATCACTTCTCGTGGGTGTCGTAAGAGGCGACTAAGGGATTCACCAGGGAAGGGAAGCAGCATTCTCTGTGGCTCTGTGCATTGACACAGCTACACTGCGATCGCCAACCCGCCTACCAAGCGTGGCGATTATGGCAAACCCACCCTTTTTTTTTTTAGGGGAGGCCTATGTCCAGCAGTGGACGTTATTCGGCTGATGGTGATGATGATAGTGATGTGACACTTCTTTTATAAGCATCCTTCTTTTGTTATTAATACATCTGAAAAGTTTCAACTTGTTTAGAAATCGGTTGCAAAGTGACGCGGAGGATTGAGGAAAATGTCGTGAGCAAAATTTTTAGTATAAATGGCTTTAAAAGAAAAGAAACACCAGATGGACTGTGTGAAAGTTTGTATGGCTAGGAAGGTGTTGACAACTGCGACAACGAGTACAAGATAACATGGGAAGGACTCTAAATAAATTGGGTCAAGACATGAGAATGATGATTTCTGTCTATCAGATACTCGACAGTGTGAACCTACCTCTCCCTTTATCAATACAACTGTAGATTATGAACACGTCCCGAAGAATATACACTCTATGTAAGTTCCTTGAAAACTGTGGCAACAGTAAATGGTCTGGGTTATCGGTAGTATCTACAGGTGAGATCAGGTGCTGACGTCAAACATTACAATAAGCGATTGACGCCTGTGTGAAAATTAAGATTATTTCACAAAAGCCATTGCGTAGGAATATTGTCTAATACGACGTGACATGAATGTTTTATATTTGTTGATGACGTGCATTTATTTATTTATTATATAAAACTTCATGCACAAAGGTACAATGGCCAGGGTTGCAGAATTTGTTCGAAAGAGTCACCGCGGCCCTGGAACGCAAAGGGCTTTAGAAGGAACACGGATGGGTTTTAGTCAGTAAGAGTCTGACACGCCCTTCCGCTCCACCCAGAGCGGACTTCAGTCCACCAAGGGTGGTGAAGAGATAACATAGCAGGTGCATTAATTTAAGCGACGAATGTTAACGTAAATAATGATTGTATAAATCTAATAAATTAAAAGCGGCTAAGAAGTGGAATGATAGATAGAACTTGGGGTACTTTAAGGCAAGAGTATATTGGGTAAATCGGTTACCTGCTTCTAGACAAGTGTGGTCCATCGTCGACCATATCATCGCTTACCATCAGGAGGTAAAAAAATGTAGGCGTCAAAAGCTATTAACATGAATTTAGTGCACTTGTCACGTAACAAATTGTAATAAAACATTGTTAAGTATTCGGAATACATTAAAATATTATCTTTTATTGCCGAATTGTTTGCCTAAAAGCACGTACCGTCCATCTGTCTTTTTAAGGAAAACCATTTTTAAATCTCGCGTGAAACCTGCTACTTTAATAAAATTAAATTCTGTCCACACAATTATTACATGATACAACTTGTTGTCCAAGTAAACTGTCAAAAATATGTTGATAAGGTTATTCCGTCGGCATTTTAGTTCGTCTTTTTATAAACCAAGAAATTGTGATTTAAACGCTATCCTGCTACTTGTTATGTCAAGTGAGGAATTCTGTTAAAAGTGAAATGTTTATGAAAATGATATATATATATATTATTGTTGTTTAAAAGGAAATACGGCTTCGCTTTTGTTTTTGTAAATGGCTTCAATTCTTAGTTAAAGACAAGATTTTTAAGTTTTTAGAGTTCGTTACCCTTATTGCCTCGCCCCGGGCCACAAATCAATGTACCAATAAGGGTAAGTAATTACGAAATACTACAGCTAAGTTGCATATTCAGCTAGGAGCTACTGCAAATGACTTAGTTGCTGTCAGAAAATCGGAGTACAGTTCGTCTGTCTAAAGTCAAAAATTCTGAACTCGTAAATTATATTTATTTTGTAAATAGGATACAAATAACACTTTTATACGTCAATTGTAATTGCCAGAGTCTAGAAGAAAGGAAACAACGGCATTGTTTTTAACGGTAGATAGGAGCCATCTGACCAGGGGGGCTACTCTCTAAGCCCGAAGTCCGTAGTTTCGGGCTTAGTTCCGGGCGTATTCTACTCCGTATCACCTAACCACTAAGAATTAATGCCAACAAGATTTGACAGTAACTGTTAACATTAATTCTTAGTTCGGGTTCGGAACTAATCGTAAGTTCGTTGGTGATACGGAGTAGCCCCCCAGGTGTTTGTAATGAGTGCCAAAAAACGCGAAAAAGTACATACTAACGTTATCTCATACTAACTCTTGTTCTTTCTTTCTTTCTTCTTTCTTTCTTCTTTCTTTCTTTCTTCTTTCTTTCTTCTTTCTTTCTTCTTTCTTTCTTCTTTCTTTCTTCTTTCTTTCTTCTTTCTTTCTTCTTTCTTTCTTCTTTCTTTCTTCTTTCTTTCTTCTTTCTTTCTTCTTTCTTTCTTCTTTCTTTCTTCTTTCTTTCTTCTTTCTTTCTTCTTTCTTTCTTCTTTCTTTCTTCTTTCTTTCTTCTTTCTTTCTTCTTTCTTTCTTCTTTCTTTCTTCTTTCTTTCTTCTTTCTTTCTTCTTTCTTTCTTCTTTCTTTCTTCTTTCTTTCTTCTTTCTTTCTTCTTTCTTTCTTCTTTCTTTCTTCTTTCTTTCTTCTTTCTTTCTTCTTTCTTTCTTCTTTCTTTCTTCTTTCTTTCTTCTTTCTTTCTTCTTTCTTTCTTCTTTCTTTCTTCTTTCTTTCTTCTTTCTTTCTTCTTTCTTTCTTCTTTCTTTCTTCTTTCTTTCTTCTTTCTTTCTTCTTTCTTTCTTCTTTCTTTCTTCTTTCTTTCTTCTTTCTTTCTTCTTTCTTTCTTCTTTCTTTCTTCTTTCTTTCTTCTTTCTTTCTTCTTTCTTTCTTCTTTCTTTCTTCTTTCTTTCTTCTTTCTTTCTTCTTTCTTTCTTCTTTCTTTCTTCTTTCTTTCTTCTTTCTTTCTTCCCCCCATATTTTGTTAGTGAGAAAATAAGGGAGGCCTGGCAGCTCTGGGATCTCAGTCTTTTACATGTTGTGACCTCGTTACCCTCGAATCCAAACTCATAAACCAAACCAACGGTATTCTGTACAAAGTTATTAAACTAAAAGTCAGTATTTTCTCAGCAAATAGCCAACTGCAAGCAGGAAATGTCCCCAACCTAACAACAAACAGTATTTCGTCTGAGAATACTGCTGATGCACTTATTGATACCCTGGATTCTCTGCGCCGTAAAAGGTAAAATTGTCAGATAAGAACTGTCCACCATATTCATGCTTCACGTCCAACTCTGCGTGATTTACGAAACGTTACTCTGTGGGAGATCGCTCTGATCAACTTGCAACATTTCACTCAAATACGAGAAGGAAGGTAGGGTTACCGATGACATGAGTCTTGTAATTTCTTTAGGAAAAAGGGTTAAGTTTTTTGTGGGAGACCTATGAGCGACCGATTCCTAGAATTTGCGCTAAATTTTCTACTATGCTCGAGCACGTCTTTAATCCGTTTTAGTAGATGTGCCTTTTGTAAAAGGTCCGGAGTAATCGTAGATCAACCTGTTATAATAAATCGAAATGCACTGCTGGATTAATGTTTTATATTCTGTTATCTATCTATCAGCATTCAATTATATCTTTCTTTGAAAATGTAAATGTTACTTGAACCTAGCGCCTGGAAAAAGGGTTCAAGGGCCCAACTATGACATCTGTAAACCATCATGATTCCGATGTGAGAGAGGGATGGAGTTATACATGGCGATTCATATTTTCCTTTGCTCACGTCACGACGGAATCATGGTGGTATTAGCACAATTTAGTACGGCCCCAGGTTTTTAACTTAGCTCTTTTCGTATTTTCCCAATAACGCCAGCCCTATCCCGAAACGAAACAACGAACGAGTTCCGATTATGATCTCACCAGTACCCGTGATGTCTTCGTTAAAATTCTGCAGATTATATTGAAAGTTCTCGGTGATATTTACGTTCCTTGCTGTGCGCGATTCCAACTGGCATTTCGAAAGGTCAGGTGAGGTTACCATTCGTCATTGGTGTACCTGGTGAAGTCAATGTTATCGGAGTAGTCTAAGCGGGAACGATGTCGTAAGCAGGATTAACGAGTGTTTGTTGAGTTTTTGACGTTGATTCAGACGTGATATACTCTAGTTGATGGTAAGAATTTTGTGCCAATAATGACTGGATCATAAAGTTTTACGTGCTTTTGAAGGCGACGTGTTTATAACTTGATGGGTTTGGAGAACGTGGTATAGTTGCCAATTAAGACTTCGGTGTCAATATTTATTTTTGCCAAAGTTGTAAGTAGGAAGATATATGTCTGTTCACCGCCAGGTAGGGTTTCTTGAGATTGCAGAATGAAGATTTCGAATCATGCGTCAATTTTAATATTCTACCCGTCAGCTGGGCACGCCACATTGCGGCGATAAGACCCCTCTTTGAGGAGTGGCTGGAGAGGCGCTACGGCGTCCTCACCTTCCGCCTGACGCAGGTGCTCACCGGACACGGCTGTTTCGGGAGGTACCTGTTTCGGATTAAGCGGGAGGACACGCCCGGGTGTCAGCACTGTGAGGATCGCCCGGAGGACACGGTGGAGCATACGGTGGAGATCTGCCCTGCTTGGGCTGAGCACCGCCGTGTCCTCGTCGAGGCGATCGGCGGCGGCAACCTCTCGCGTCCGGCCCTGGTTGAATCCATGGTCCGGAGCGAGGAGGCTTGGGAAGCGGTCACCTCCTTCTGCGAAGCAGTAATGCTAGCGAAGGAGGAGGCGGGCCGCGCGAGGGAAAGGCAAGG
>NDFZ01005418.1:126850-222382 GCA_002192655.3 Mamestra configurata
GCTTAAAAAAAAAAAAAAAAAAGAACCCGTCAGCTAAAGTAAAACTTTTAAATCTAGATAAGAAATGATGTGCAGACTTGCACATAAATAAACTTTCTTTGCAGACCACACAAGTTGCCATAAAAAGGGCACTATATCTTCATCGCTGCCTTATGTCTTACAAAATGTCGTATCTTTTATAGATCTATAAGGTATCTAAAGCCTCAGCCAAGGTGAAGAGTTTGCGCGGGTAAAAGAAAAGGAGGGTGCACACAATTAAAGACTTGAAGTCGCCTTTTGCGTCTATAGATTTAGTTTAGCACTTAACTACATAATTTCGGGCCAGGAGGCAGTTATAAGCAGACGGCGAGCGTTGGGTGGCTCGTCGTCTGATAAGAACCAGGCCAGGGTCGACGGCGCGTTGTGTTCCACGCTCGCCTCAAAGAGATCTCAGCAAAATAGATGGGGCCCGCGAGGGCCAGTGCCTGCCAGTGTTGCAGAATTTGGTCGAAAGGAAAAATAACTGCTTTCCACCTGTCCGAGTCGAACTAATGTGAGAAAAGAAAATTGGCCTGCCGAGGGTCGCCGCGTAAGCGTCCATGCATTTGGCAGTGTATGACGGTGCAGAGCGCTCCAGCTAGCGAGCGACAGTCTTTTGTTTTAGCACTTAGAAACAAGTCTACTAGTCTTTAGTGCTCGCTACCGCTACCGCTACCGCCCGTTCTCTCTAGACGAGACCTAAGATTGCTCATTGTAGTGAATGCTTGGCACTTCACGTATTCGTGCCGCTCCAGCTGTAATCGGCTAGGCGGCCAAACAAAAACGCAAATACCTAGAAATTACTAACAATTAATTTATTTTAGCAGCCTTAGATTGCGAGATATGTGCCATTCAGGAAGCCAGAAAAGGTTTATTCAATTAACGTATGACTATAAACTTTTGAGCAAAAACTTTTTTGAAACAAAACAACGACTGATCAAATTGCTATGAATTAAATGGGTTACGGAAACTGAGGTGTAATTTCAATTTGCCAGGGTTGCGGAATTGTTCGAAAGAGTTACCGTGGCTCTGGAATACGAAGGGCATTTGAAAGAACACGGGTGGGTTTCAGTCAGTGAAAGTCTGATACTCCTAAAGACTCATTTGATGATTTGCGATCCATAATAAAGATGTCATTTCAATTGGAGTATGCAATAGTTAGTAGTATGGTTCAATGGTTGGGTCTTGGTATTTGATTATGTGTGCAACATTTTTCCTTTAGGTACTCCTGCGTATCCTCATTCCATTCATAGCACCACATGCCACCACGAACTCCCACCGCGATGAGCTCAGAAAAACTTAATCGAATCGACAATAAATACAACGAACCAATAATTAAGTCCTGAAGCGAGTCCTACTGCGAACTTATGAATATACGGTAAACGGACGACGAAATCGAAGCCCGTACTTAAACACCAACATAACTTGAAACTTATTGGCGGCGTTGCCTGTCAAGGAAAAACGCCAAGACCTGTCAATCTCCATACGTAAAACTTAGTTCGGTATTCTGCCGCAGGCCTTAAAATACTGGTCGATTTACAAATTGCTGCCAAAAAACTCGGGTTTTAAGCTGCCTCGATTTTAAAGGCTTTAATTAGTAAAGCATCGATAACTTTTTTATGGGCTATGCCGTAAAGATAATGCTCAATTTGTGGCTCTTTCTCACGTAGTATTTCACTGTTGAAGTGTTTACGGTTTAAAGGTATGTAATTAAAGACTGTTAAATTAAGGCGTTCTGTTGGTCTCAAATTTGTAGAACATATAAGGAATTCAGATGCATGTTCACAAACCTTCTCTCAATTTTTTATTCCGTAAAATGGGTAGACAACTCTTATTTGTGAAAATGCTGGTCAGTTAATCCTTATTAGTTCCAAATGAGTAATACTTAAACCTAGAAATTGTATAACCTTAACTGTGTATCATCAATTTAGCCCCGAATAAGTATCATAGCTATATCGGAATCGTTTACAAGCCATAATACCCAAACTGGGCAATATTAAGCGCGCAACACTTAAAATACCACAATTTTAAATTACAAAATAAAGCTATCAGAGACCCAAATAAGGTAACAATATAAAGTAAAATGGGCCTATTAAAGTGAGGTAATAAATTCGTCTAATAAGGGCCACGACAAATTGTAAGAATTACTAAGTTGATCGAATGTTAATGGGTTTGGGCGGGACCACGGCCCCTTCAAATCTGTTGGCAGATTAGGGCGGGGTCTATCTTTGTAATGGATACCATTTATTTGTTTAGGTATAAATCAGTTGAACCTTATTTTTTTAATGGTCAGTATTTTAAACGTTGATATTGAAGGAACTATGAACGACAAACACAATATAGGTATAAAACACGTTTAGGTTTCGGTTGCTTCGCTCGCTCATTCTAGCTCCCGCCATCCCATTCGAACCTAACCCATCCGTATAGGGGTACCCCAAGGTCCCTGTGTTCTAAGTTCCCAAATGGCTTGGCTAAGCGATTCATCGAACCAATTAATTTGCCTAGCTGTTAAATTAAATGTCGAGATGTCACAAACGGCTGATTCAGGTAGTTGGCTGCAACAAATGCATAGTGACAGTATTCCCTAACACTTTTGCGTGTACGGGTAAATTGGATGGGATGTGAACCACATAGGTAGGCATCTATAATTTGGTTATCTTATCTTTTATAATATTATCAGTGGCCCGCCCCGGCTTCGACCGGTTGTTTTGTTTTTTCTTTAAGAACCTTCTTCTGACAATAACAAACACAACAAAAAAAGAATTAGCGAAATTGGTCCAGCCTTTCACGCGTGATGCCGTAACCAAGGGAAATAGGTATTCATTTTTATATATATAGATTGAATATGATATACTACTTATTAGCAAGTTTTTACTAGTTACATGACATGAAACTTGACACGATTTTTCTTAATAATATTTTCATTCTTACTGACGAGGATTTTTCTTTGTGACGCAAGTAGTAATGAGAAATGATCCATTGTATTCTGAAAAGGTTTTTTAAGAAAAAACGATTTTTTTACCGCATTTCACTCTTCCTCATTAATTTAACGGAATCAATTGATGCTTATTGAATATGAATTGTTGTTACATTAACGCATGGTGGTTTATCCCATGATGGTGTTAGTTTTATTTTTTGTTGGTGTTTTAACACTGGACCAAAGACAGTCTTGTAGTACCTACCTTTTTTATTTTTCTAAGGAAGGTCATCAAATGACTTCTTCCGCTCTGGGTGGAGCGGATGGGCGTGTCAGACTCTTACTGACAAAAACTTATCCGTGTTCCTTCTAAAGCCCTTTACGTTCCAGGGCCCAATGACTCAACCCTGGTAGAAATAGTACCTACCTATGATGTTACCAGCTACGTATAAATCATTTAGCTCTCGACCCATAATAATTAATATCTAAGTGATCCTACACCGGTGTATTATTTCTTGAGTCAATAGATAAGTCCTCGGCGCTTTATTGTTATCAAACTTTGAATTCGAAATTCAAACTATTGTCATTGTATCAAAAGGAACAAGTTAACTAGTGTGAAACAGTTAAAATATTGATCTATGTATTTCTTGTTTATACGATGTAGAGGCGGAATGAAATGAACGTAGCGAGAAGAGTAGTTAATATAATAGTGGATGAACGGAGAGGGAACGAGAGGCCTAGAATAAAGAAATCGTGTTACAATATTGAAAGACCCCACATGGGCCCCATATAAAATGGTTAAAAACTGAAAGATGATGATGCGTTGTAAAGGTTTGATTGGCGAGTGACGACTTACATCAAGAGAAGAGAAGTTATCTCAATTTACTGATAATTAAAAAAAATATATATAGAAAAAGTTTTTATTCACAGTAATACATTGCTAACAATATAATTATTACCTCTGCAAACTGCAGTTTGTTGGCAGATGTAGCTATATGGTATTAATAGTAGGTACTCGTTTGTCATATAATCCTAAGCATGTCTATGTTCAGCAATAGAGCTGTTCTCAATGGTATGGTAATGCAGTAACGATGACAATGATTTATCCTGCATCAAAATTATGACATCATGAGTTACAACGATCAAATCTGATCAAAAAGCAATTTGTAAAATTGACAAGCGTCCCTTGAAAATTGAATTGTATTTAAATGAACTAGATACGGCCAACCCACTTAGACTGGTATAATAAATAATTGCCGTAACTTAGTCTTGAGCGCGATTCGATCGATTCAAGACAAGTATCAAGTTATAAATCTGAATAACTTCGCGTAGGCTGGGCCGATAGTTTGTCAAATATTCAGGTTATGCTGCCTGGATAATTAAAAGAAGTTGTTTGTAGTCGTTGGAATGACTACAACGATTATTGGAGACATGGAGTTGCTAAAATATATGTCACCGGCAAATTGCTGACGCCGTTAATTGTAACTATAAACAATTTTTTTAAATAAGACACGGATATATTGGAAACTATTGAATTTGGATGATATTTATTGTTACAAAATATTTTTTTCATAATATATCGAGAAATAATAATCGAATAAAGTTTTATTACAATCTTACGGAGTCTGTATTTCCGGTGACATATAAAATCTTCTGCACAATTCAAAACGTTACGACTTTCTTTCTTGAATTGAAACACCCCTATATAGCCCTTTCTAGTCACAATTCACCTTATCTTGGGTTTGCCTATATTCTTTCAACCATTCAAATTTTGCAATAGGTTCGCCCGCTAGGTGGTAATTTCTGCCCTTCGAATAATACAGGCATATGGTAGTTTTCAGAAGCTTGGCATTTCTCATTGCTCTGCACTTCATACTGTAGCCGAACAATGAATATGCTGCAAAGGAAAAATACGGCCAAGTGCGAGTGGGACTCGCACAAGAAAGGTTCTTTTCCGTACACCGAAAATTGCAAATCTCTATCTATTGCGATTCATGAGACACATCCTGCAGATAGATAGACGGACAAACGGACAATGGAGGCTTGGTAATAGAGTTCCGTTGGTTACCCTTTGGACACGGAATCCTAAATAACACCTAGCAATTTTAAAGACGCTTCAAAAAACTGAGCAGGACATTACTGCTCGCCAAAGCGTCGCGGTCTCGTATCGCATAGCAACACATAGTACGCACCATATGCAGTACAGCAACAGTTTTCGTCAAGAATGTGTAGTATCGGTGCAGACGTTGATCGAGTGTGGTGCTGTTTTTTCCCATGCTGTGTATGGATATACGAGTTGCGAGTGATTTGTTACGCTGGAGTGTCTTTGTGATCGTGTATGCCTTAGGGCTGGCTGGGTTAGGATTTTGTGAGTGAATTTATTATAGGTATTTGTCGTGGCTGACCAATGTACAGACGCCAGCTCATCAAGCTACCCGAAACTGTCAAATTTTCCTAATCCACCTTGAACCTAATGCTTTAGCGATAAAGTTGAAATTCTATTAAAGAAATTTGACAGATTGTTGTAGCTTGATGTGCTGGCATCTGTACGAGTAATATTTTTTATTATTATTTCGTAGTGCCCCAGTACTTGGCAAAGGCCTCCCCGTCTTCTCCATATCTTTCCAGACACTCATAAGCAGAATTAATCGAGCGCTAATATACCTAAACTTCACTTTTATTCCTACGAAAGTATAATACGGACATGCTTTCCAGAATCCCGGATCCCGTATACAAAATATAGTTAGAACTCGTTGTGAACTCTCATTGAATTTTTTTATAGGTATTCCAGTTGTTTTGAATAAAATAAAGATACTGAATCAAAATAACCACTGCTATAATTTCATTAAGTTTGTTATAGTTGCTTTTACAAGATTGTTAAATCCTGGGAATCCGGGATTACTTATTTATTCAGACAGGAATGTCCATATCATTCCTTCACGGGAAGAAGTTTTGGTATATAAGCGTCCGAGGGAACCGAATGAAAGTTGCGATTAGGTGCGAAAATTATCATCTAAAAAACTTTTTGTAATTTTTTTATTCAAAACCCATTGGATTATGTGTACCAACCATATGCCAGCCAAGCCTGCATTTCTTTACATTGAGCATTAATCGCTAACCCTAAAACTGAGGTGATTCGTGCCAACTTGTTATAGTAAGGTAAGATAGGTATGTGGCAAAATGTCCCAAGTTTTTACAGATTTATTTATTTGATTGTATTGCTCGCCGGTGCCTTTAAATGGCCGTTTTCAAGGCATTTGCAAACGTGCTCAGAATTTAAATGATTCTCCGACATTTTTCCATTAATTCTTGGTTAAGTAAAAACTTATACAAATTGGTATGGCCCTTTTAATGTTGAGTGGGCTTAATAAGGGTCCCTTTAGAGATTGCTTAAAAGAAAGATTGTGTGAAATAATTCTTATACTCACCTAAATTGGTGTTGAATATCATGATGACGGGTTATGGGTATTGCATGCCATGCTAACAGCTGAAGTTTTTTGCCGTGTGATTCTCCAATAAACTAGAATATAAACAAAAAAACTGACTCGGACTTTTAAAAACATATACATTTCTAAATTATTTTCATAAACACGTTTTTCAATCAATCATTTATTTATTAATTTGCAAACATGGGTACAGGTGCTTCATTTCTAATGAGTCCTCTATATTCTAGCGTCACATGGGCATTCAAATAAATTTAAATTTAAAATTAAAAGAAATTAAATATTATTTAATTAGGGTAGGGGGTTAGCCTAATTATATTTTCGACGACATTTTAACGAAAACTTAAAAAAATATGTTGCTGACATTTTAATAATTTTTTTAGTTTTTAACTATCTAAAATCTAGACTAGACCTAATAGTTACGATAAACATAGCTTGTTGATTTTTTTCCAATCCCAGACAAGAATTTCCACGCCTTCAATTAATTTAAACCACATTTTTAACGAGCAATCGAATTGAAATAAGATCTACTATCGTCAATAAAGTTCAAACAAATTAAATTTTACGATTTAATCGTATATGTGATGGATAGTTAGAACGAGACCGTGATACTATGACCACAGCCTAAAAACG
This sequence comes from Mamestra configurata, assembly GCA_002192655.3. Lineage (NCBI taxonomy): Eukaryota > Metazoa > Arthropoda > Insecta > Lepidoptera > Noctuidae > Mamestra > Mamestra configurata. The sequence continues at coordinate 133,862 of NDFZ01005418.1, forward strand.
TACAGAAGGTTAATTTCTTTAATCTGTATCATTGACACTGGGTGCTATAAATAATAATAATAATTTATGTTTATTGCAGACCATACAAGTTCTATAATCACACTAAAAAGAATACATATTATTAAAATGATAAAAAATACAATTCGATTCATAAAAATGGTCAATAAGTTAAAAAAAAAAATAAGACTACATACATAAAAGATTTCAATTATAAATGCTTGTAATTAAGTTTGATGCTATTTATGGTCATGGTATCATTTGTATAATCGAAACGCATTGCTGAAATTGGTGTGCGAGACAGAGCCAGAGCGCTGGTTTTCAGCGACAACCGACTCTGCGGTATTACTGCATTTTCTGGGCTCTATTTTAACTGTTAGCTTGGGTCCTCAAAGTACGGGTTTTAGCACTGGTAAATTATATAAAATGACAAAGTGAAGGCTTGGGTGAAGTGATCACGAGGTGAGCTGTCAATCCATATAATCAAGATGGAATGATAGCTCATTTCGTGATCACGTGACATCTTGATTATATGGATTGACAGCTCACCTCGTGATCACTTCATCCAAGCCTTCACTTTACAGAATCGATCGGCTGGACTGTAATTGCAGTTGTGGAGGACTTTTATTGCAGTCCAAAGATAATTTATTACAGTACCTTTGATTTTTGGTGGTGGTCAGAATGTGTCGCGTGCTTCCAATTGCCCGCATTATTCATGGTCTTTCATTTTGTCTATAGTAATGTCTCCAACTTTAGTCCATCGTCACTATGTTCATGGCTAAATGAGCCTTCTCATCCTTCGTACCATGTGTGGTTTTAGAAAAAGAATTAAGACAAATAGCAGTAGCCCTTATCGGCCATCTTAATATAGCACTGGGCAATTATATTAATGTCCGTGTGCAGAACATTTGTTTCTGTGTCGATTTACAGGTGCATGTCACTCTAAACGTACAGAATACACACCTGTGTGGATAGCCGAGGTTTTAGTGATCCTTAGAATAAAAAAACATTGGGAAAAAAATGGAATGTCAGCTCGTAATTCATCATCAGTATTTTATGTAATATATGATAGGTATGAGGTGATGATAGCATTAATGATAGCTGTAAAACCATTTATTCAGTTCACTGCATCTTTAAATTTCTCATTTGCATCTTTTTTATTTATCTTCTTTCTTTTATTGTCATACGTATAGTATTTTATTAGTATTAGTAATATAATTTATTATTTTATACTTATTGTTTTATGTTTAGGCCTGTTAAACATATGCCTGAAATAAAGGATTAAATTAAATTAAACTTTTCTGGTGTATTGTTACTAAATATGGGATCCTCCGTCTCCCGTCTTCTTGTTTAAATTGACGGCCCTTTTAACGTGATACTTATTTATATTTATTAGTTATCACTAGACATTTTGCCAGGTTACCAAGAAATAGAAACGCGAAGGCTATGTATTTAAAACCATCATCTGTTGACATTCCGTGGGGAATTTATAGGTACGAAAGTATTCAGGCTTACTTGACAATAATTGCTTTATATACAACAAACAACTGCCCACATAAACACCCATTTGGACAAAGAAATTCAACAACAACCAATAAATTTTCACCAAATTTCTGACCACAATTACCACCTACGGAACCCATTTCCAATAATTATACGTTCAAAAGCCAGTGATTAACGAGTCTCGCCTAAAATTAATTAGTGGTAATGTATTTGCGTTCAGATAAGGTAATGTATACTGTTGTTTTGTGCACACGTCGCCTGGGGCTCAACTTTACCGTTAGGACAGCGGCAGAGATAGGGTTGCCAACTGTACTCTAATTTATAGTGCCGTACTTTGCTTTCTACAAAAGCAATAGAGTACGTTAAAATACTACAGATGCTTAATTTGACTCTGACTATTCCAATTGAATGAATTCCAGTAATTTCAGTATTCACTGTGTGTCCTGTTTTGAACTCTATTGAAAATTGAAGATTAAAAAAACAGGGCTTCATTGAAACTTATCAGATTGAGTTCTTCAGCTAATTAAAAAATTAATTCACTCGTAAAACAAAGAAAAATTGAGTTCCCCCAAAAATAAAAATAAAACTGAAAAATTTACCATTTCTGGCAAGGAAATGAAGTTGGCAACCCTAGTTCGAGCAGCAAGAAATACTCGGAGTGTTTATTCGGTAGTTATTGATGTAGAGTGATGTTAATGATAGTGTAAACTGTTCAAAAGCAGCACTTAATGAGTTGTATAACTTTTAGAAATGAAATACTACTATTCAGTAACTTTTTTCATTAAGTTAGTAACAGTTTTTCGCACAGGGAGGTTTTTCGTATAGGCTTGGTCCCAGCATTGGTAATATTTTTGTCTGATTTGGATTTCGGGAGCTTTATTTAAAGTATTTCGTTTATAGTGCCCCTTTTTAGGGTTCCGTATCCAAAGGGTAATCAACGGAACCCTATTACTCAGCCTCCGCTTTCCGTTCGTCCGTCCGTCCCTCTGTCTGTCAGCGGGCTGTGTCTCGAGAACCGTAATAAGTAGACAGTTGAAAATTTCACAGAGTGTGTATTTCTATTGCCGCTATAACATCAAATAATAAAATGATACAGATGATAAAGGACATGCTGACTTGATAAAAACCAACGAAGAATTATCTAATTCTACTGATACTATAAATTTTAAAATCGCTTCAACGGTCGGATCATAGATAATTTCCTGGATTACGACACAGGATACTATTTTGATGGTTGTACATTGCCTGGACATTATTTTTAACTATCAAGTGGGCAACGTCGCTGCCAAAAGTAAAGAAAGTACAAATTATTTATTTATTTATTATATACTTTATTGTACACCTCGTTACAAACATAGTAAAACCGTTAAAAAAAAAACAAGTGTACAATGGGCGGTCTTATCGCACAGGGCAATCTCTTACAGACAACCTTTGGATGGACTGAACGAAAGAAGTTAGATTTAGGGCGGTCAGTGTACAAACATCATAAACAATAAAGACATAATAATATAAAATACACACAATACTAAATAATATACTAATAAATATCAAATATATAAATGGGAAAGGAGAAGAAAAATTATAGTGAGAGGTAATGCTCCTTCACCAATTTCTATGATGTATAAATGTCAAGAAAACATTAAAAGCATTCATAAATGGGTGCCAAAAAACACACAAAATAATCTTAATTTCTGCCATAATAACACATTTTATTTCCTCAAATTAACCGTAATAAGCTACAATGAAGTCTTAAAAGTAATGAATGTCCACTAAAATATAATTGTGCCTCCTTAATCCGCCTGCGATAACGTTTTTTCGTCGCGGAATGAGTTCCGAAATGTCAATTCGTTGTACATTTAATTTTACGATTGAAATTAACTTTTAGTGCGATGTTGTGCTGTGTAATTCACTTTCTCTGTTTGTGGGCTGTTTTTTGTGGCTTTAAGAGGATATTGATGCAGGACAGTGTGGTGTAAATTACGTAAAAGGCATACGTTGCATTTTTGGTTACTGATTCGAAAAAATCTCTAAAATTAAGATGAAACAGCACAATATTCTTTGTATGCATAAGAAAAAGATTGCCATAAATAGCTTGCTAGTAGTATTTCAATAAGGTTTCAGGGTTTTGACCTTAACTTCAGCTTCATCTACACTAAGTAGTAAGCTCATGGGCCTGTGAAAAAAGGTAGAATAAGAGATAGAATATACTTAACTAGGTTTTGCCCGTGACTTCGTACGCGCATATCCCGTTCCCGTTGTAATATCGGGAAATCCTCTTAGTGCTCTCCTACACTCCCCAAGGAGCCTACATGCCAAATTTCAGCTTTCTACGACCATTCGTTTCGGCTGTGCGTTGTCTGTTGACTGTCAGTCACTCAGTCACACAGTAACGGAACAGTTTTATATATATATTGATTGATGGGTACAATTGCGGTTGACAGCGATATCTACAAGACAACCTTTGGACGGTCTAAAACAATTTAAAATAAAAAGAGGGTAGTTGGCGGTGTACTGTTAATATTGAGACTGGCTATTCGTCCAGTTTAATGCTATCTCTCTCACTCTGTAATAATTATAACTTTAAAACATCATAGTAAAGGGGCCCTACTATGAAGTCTTAAAACGATCATGATTCCGCTCTAAGAGAGAGACGGAGCTATACATATTGAATAGCACTATCTCTTTTACATCATCGGAATTGGATGGCATTAACACGTCATACCAGTTCCAATATTTTTACTCAAACCTATGACAGAGTTGCATAGCTCTACTACAAATTACTACAAGAGAAACATAGCGATAAAAGCGATTAATAGCTTCTTAATCAATCCGATTAATTAGGCCGTTTTAGAAATTGGCCTCGAATTAAAATAATAAATTCCACATGACTATCTCAGTTTTTAATGTTGTCACCAATTACATCATTTACACCGAATAAATAAGAACTGGTTCAAACGTAATTAGTTGTGATTAATGCTTGCTAGCGCCACTTTCATACGGTGTGAGCGGCGGTCTTTATGCACAAGTGATTTTTTTGTGAATTCTGTCACTGTTTTGCGTAATTATGTGAGAAAATTGCAATGCGTAAATCAGGGACATGTTATTTTTGTAAATACCAACTTAAATAAAATGCTTGTGGTAACAGTTAAACGAGATCATTATGTGGTTTGGTTCTGCAGGATTCCGCAAATATAAAATACTAGCGTTTGCCCATGACTTCGTACGCGCATATCCCGTTATTCCCGTTCCCGTATGGCCTTTTGCCTTTCGTCACATATACAAAAATTTTCCAAATCCGACTGGTAATTCCAGAGATTAGCGCGTGCAAACAAACAAACAAACTCTTCAGCTTGATTATAGATACAGATTTATAAATATGTTTACTTAGTGGGTAATTTTAATTACACACAGGTAATCTTTACGAAACTTATTTATATTTTAAATGTTATTTAATTGTTGTACGCCTACCACAGTAAAGTATTTTTAACCCAAAGGATGACTGGTGGAGAATGCCTTGTTTATTTAGTCCGCGTTTGTGCCATTACTGTACGTCAGTTTTATATTTTTTTCCTTAGCCTATTGTGTCCCACTGCTGGGCTAAGGCCTCCCCCATATCCTTCCAGACATTCTTTTCTTGCGCCACCTCGAAACAGCCTTCGCAGTGTGCACTGTGCATGGCGTCGCCGAGGCCCAGAAAGCGGTAGCGAGATGATTTGGATGCACGTCAGTTTAAATAAATAAATATTGTTATTGTGCTACAATACGACTCACCCTTGTAAAAATTATCAGGTACCTACATTCTAAAGCTTGCTACCCTTAAAACTGCTTAAACAAGGTGAATTACATCTCGTTTTTCAGAAATTAAAGGTATTCGTAACAGCCGATTACCATAATTCACAAATTATCCGTTTATTACAACTTTATAACCTCACAATTTGGATAAAAATAAAATAATAGCATAATAACATATCATTATCTCTCTTTCTTCGAAAAATAATGTGAAAATTATCTTTGTTTAAAAATAATCTTGGATACCCTAAAATGGCGTGTGCATAATCCATAATTCTTCAGTCCAGTGGTACTTAAGCTTTGGTTTCCGTGGTGCCGTGATTAAAACTAAACGTAAAAAATACGTCAACGGTTGCGGAATTTGTTCGAAAGAGTCACCGCGGCCCTGGAACGCAAAGGGCTTTAGAAGGAACACGGATGGGTTTTTTAGCCAGTAAGAGTCTGACACGCCCTTCCGCTCCAACCGGAAGAAGTCATTAATGATTTGCCATCCAAAAAAAAAAAAGAATACGTCAACGATCAAAGCTTTCTCTTTGTCGCTCTTCTCTATCCTTAAATATGTTTCCAGTAAATGCTTGCCACTTTACACGGCCATAGGGTTTCCGAACCAAAGCATTGCCTGCTTTTCTATCCATCAATATTATTAGCCCCTTATGTTCCACTGTTGGGCAAAAGCCTCCCGCTCCTCTATCCACACAAGTCTTTAGCCCTGCCTGCTGTGGGTGCCTTTAGATAATAAATTGAAGAAGAAAAGAGACGAAAGAGAGAAGATTATTCAGTCCTGAAGCTTGGAAACTTAGTAACTAACATAAAACTTAATAATGTTTATATTTTTACCAATGAACCCACAAAAATGGTTGCATTTGTGATTTTATTTGATTGAGCACCCCTGCTTTAATCGAATGCGTCTTGATTGTCGAAATAATTACGCCCGAGGTGGCGACTTTGATTCGACCGTCATTTATTTATCACTTCTTTCAATTGAATTCGAGAAATTGTTAATTGAATGAGAATTAATGGCATGTATTATTCTTCTTTTTAATTGGTACCGTTTTGAATGGGCGCGGGAAGGAAAGAAGTGAATCGCTTATTTACAGGGATCAAGTACGGCTTTAAGTTTTTAAGTAGTGTGACCTTAGAAGGTATGATCTTTAGACGTTTTTGCATTCAATTGGTAGATCAAGGCTGAAAAGGTTAGTTGGAAAAGGCATGGATGAACTTTTACGTTACCGATGGACTACATAGTATGTATCTATGTATCAGTGGAGATATTGTATGCTGTATATAATCTATGTCAGTTCTGGGACAATAAATACTTTTTTTATGTACTACTAGCGGACGTCACGCGGTTTCACCCGCGTAGTTCCCGTTCCCGTGGGAATACGGAGATAATATGTTACTCGCTGATAATGCAGCTTTCCAATGGTGAAAGAATTTTTGAAATCGGCACAGTAGTTTTTGAGTTTATTCATTACAAACATACACACACACAAAAATACAAATTTCGTCTTTATAATATTAGTGTAGATTATGATATTTTAGTGTAGATGACTAAATTCAAGTGCCAGTTTACAATTACAATGATGAATTTTGATTTTAAAACTGGCAATATTATTAGAAGCATTTATTTTTCAAATTGTTCCGACGATTTTCGAATTCGCAAATCCCGTCTGACGTTTTTAATTTAATCAAAATTAGAACATATACACATATTACACGTTACTGTAACATGTAATTATGTCCATACAAGCTTATAAAACTCCTTATATCAATAAGTTATTGGTAATACTGGCCACTGATAATAATTTTATGCTTATGACATCAAAATTATAGGTGTATGTACAGTCACAAGACTGTTGAGTCATTAAGGATGATTCACGCTAGATAGAAGACGAATATTTTATACTTTATTCTGTTCTAAAGATGCACACAACACACGCAGACACGTTCCATGATTAAATTCTGAATCCCTCGAGGCCTCTGGATTAAAAAAAAAATACAATCGTAATATCAAAATCTGTTGCGATTCGAACATGTTTCCAACTCATCACACTGTTTTTCGGATTTGGAAGTTATTTATATAGTACCGATAAGTAAGCAAATTGAATTTAGCACATTAATACGACGTAAATAACATGTTTTCTTTGTACTCAAACATTAATATTTGTATCATTATTTGCAATGCAAATGAATATCAGCCTCACTTTTTTTGGCATCCAGATCCAGGCATATTTCTTAAGTTCTATTTTTATTGTATTGTTATTTTTTCTGTGACGCAAACACAGAAGTGTTAAGTAAATAAATAAATGTATTGTTATGTAATAGTACGGGGTCACTTTTGGTGGATAAACTAGAAAATAAAAAAAGTTTTTCAGACTGTACTGTGTGATATACAAATTAAAGGGCTTATTGTGAGGGTTTAAATACTATTTTTGCATAATTTTAAAGTAAATGGTTTTGAAGTTATTCAAGAGATTTGAAGAAAAATGACCATAACCATTCCATTTTAGGCTACTGGGGCTAAAGTTATGAAAAAAATGCAGACTATGTAGTAGTTCTTTACCTATATAATAGTATATATTAGGTACAGGAAAAGTGTAAGAAGTTTATAGTGTTAAAATAAAATGTTAAACGAATGAAATTCGTTGGGAATCCTTTGCACGCAAGTCCGACTCGCACTTGGCCAGCATTTTTGCTGAAAGAATGACACTCTTAGTTTGTGTAGTCCTCAGCTCTTTTACGAATAAAAGAAAACGGATTTCGTTTGCACAACTAACGTGGGGACAGCTGCGATAGTAAATTGAAAACATATCCTAAGTGAACATTCATCCTAAACAAGCTCGTTCGCAATTCTGTCGCAACCAAAACCGAGGCACATCTAATTATATATAATTAAGTGTTTTATTGGTCTGTCCGTTCCGGTTGCAAGTGTCGATATAAGGTGTGAAATTATGCGTGCTTATGACCATATAATTGGCCGGAATAAGTGCAATGACTTTTAATATTTTACTATTTTGTAAGACTTGGGTTTGTAACGAGACTTCGGACATGAGCAAGTTTTTATGCTTTTATGACGCAAAGGATATACACGATGTGTTTTTAAAAGAATTAGATTCAGAGATACGTCAAAGGTGGATTTCGTTTGATTGATGTTTTTTTTTAACGTAAGAATCATTAATTGGCTTTTGATTCGGCTTTGGGAGGTTCTTTATCTGGGGAGTTTACTGCGCTACTTCTTCTTCCCAGCTATAACACTAGGAAGTGGTGACGGGCAGGCGTTTTGGGGGACTGTCTTTATGTAGAACTTTGACGTTCAAAAGTGCTAGCACTCAGCCTAATTTGAATAAATGACTTTTGATTTTGTTTTTTATTTTATTTTATGATGCGGTTTAAGCGTCTCGCTGTTTTACCGAGGTTAAACTATTATTTTTGCGAGCGTTTTTTAAAGCGTTCGCTTCTGTCACCAGCTTCGAAAATTATTCCAAGGAAACAGCATCTTGGCATATAACGTATCCTGTATCCTATTCCAGGACATGGTCTAACCGTGTGCTAAGTTTGATCCAAATCGTCGTTTAGCCGTTACGACGTGAAGAGGTAACAAACAGACCGACCGACAGAAATATACAAATATCGATGGACCACATAGATCACATTGCTTAGAGAGCTTTAAGCCAAGCTCTGAAATTTTTCTTTGCTTTTCCCTCAAGATCTTCAAGAAACAAGGTCCATTGATTTAAAAACCGTCAAACATGTCGAATTAATACCTCCATGTATGGTACAGTTATAAATATAACTGTTCTCCGTCGGTGGTCTGCTACCTTACAAATGAATTTATGCCCCAATGTCTCGGGCTACGTGATGTGAAATATTTGACAAAGTTAATTACATAATATTGCGTTTGTATTCAGGAGATGAGAGGTGTAATACTCGTATATGGAGGTATTTATTTTTAGTATAGCGTTGAAATATGAGGTTCGAGCGAAGGCTATTTTTATCAGCAGTAGATTATACTAGGCGAGAATACCTTGATAGTAATTTTTGTGAAGTAGTTATGGGATCTAAAGCCTTTCAAAACTTAAAAGAGCTACAGTATTTTCTTTGGTTTCTGCAGAATTTTGTTCCAAGCACCGGTTCATAAAAAAGGACTATTTACAAAATAAACTTTGTAAGCCTTACTCATTCATTAGCTTCAAAATTTGGCAACAAGAACTAGGAATGCATTATTTTTGTTGTCCATGTCTTAAAATTATAATAATGCCCTAACTTCCGAGGTGTTTATTTTGTTTTTATGAATTATATAATTTCATCCTTGGAATCGCAGGTCCGTTGCATGATAGCATGCCTTTAATTTCACGTAAACCAAATCTATTTACCCACATAAACAAACACCTAACTTTCGCAACATAAATGTATTCACTTACCTGTCCTATCAATTTTATAGTTTGATCAACATACTGGCCAAGCTATATGTTAGATATGACGGGCGACATTAAGCTTAAGCCACTGATAGACTTGCGCATTCACTAGCGTTTTTGCGAGCATTTTAGCGAAACGACAGTTAATTTGCTTTGAGCTTTTTGCCGAGCCTAGCGATTTTGTTATTGTTCCGCCGTCACCATCTTCTATCTTTTTTTTTTATATGATCCATACCTAAGTATAAATGCAGCACACGCGACCGTCAACTTTGACATCTTCGTGAAGAATACAATTTTTGACGAGCATTTACTAAAGCGTTCGATAGAATGATCGTAAAAATGTTCGTAGCGATTTTTGGCTCTTTGCTGGGCCGTGTTCGTTGTTCAGTTCTACAAATTTAAAAACGGCGAATGTTTGATGTTCTGTTACAAGAGAATGCTCAAGTCTATCAGCACCTTTGGAGCGTAATACATAGCATAATGCATCCAAGTTACAGCTGCTTGATTTATCGCTGTATGGTCTCTGCCCAATGAATATATGAATGTTTGGACATTAGACGGTTGTGTTTGTTTTCTAATTGCTTTGCTTAAAATAAAAAGGTTTTAGCTATATTTCAAAATCAAAACAAACTGATACGTTACTATAGAAGGATATGGAATATATTCAATTCCAGATTTAAAAAAATCTACAATGAAATTCAGATAAATTATTTTTAGACGAAAAATTAATGGGTTTTCTTGTTTCTGGTTCAGTGATATTGATTGATTGACGTTGTCGCTTTGACGTTGCACTCTCAAAATCGATTAAATTTTTCTTTGAATGTTGGTTTTTAGATTCTAAGAGAAAAGTATTGTGTTAGTAAAAGGCCTGCCAAATATTGTTAAAAACATCAACTGGACGGTTTTAGAGCCAATAAACCTTGTAGGTGCTTGGTATGTTGCACTGGGTGAGAAATCGCTAGTACCATTATTATGGCAGATGCTCATGGGTTTACAATTTTTTACTAAAGGCACCGTGAATAGTTGCATGGAAAGGCTAACTGCTCGTAGTTTTTTGAGAAGAAATCCGATGAAAGCTAGTACCACCAACCAGGACCTTAAGAAAAGTGAAATCTTAATGGCGTGGATTATAAAGGTAAAGGCTTTTAAATCTTGGTTTACTGAACTGTAGAACCGTTCTGTTCTGAGTTGAAGTCTGTGCTTAATAAGTGTATTTTCTTTAGTTAATTTTGCTCGACATTAACAACTATTTGGTTTTGTCATACGGCTTCACTCTCGTTACAGTAAGCTATAATCGCATTCTATCTATCTCTCTATCAAGATTCATCAAAATCAGTTCGGCGATTTACGGCTGGTCTCAATAACGTATCTACCTTTGACCAACTGTCAAATTAGCTACCAACATTCGCTGAAACGTCATGTTTGCCTTATAAAAATTACGTTTCAGCGAATGTTTTCAGCTACTGTTGGTAGCTAATTTGACAGATGGTTAAAGGTAGCTAATTTGACAGTCGGTTAAAGGTAGATGATACGTTATTGAAACCGGCCCGGCCGTTAGTCGTGAAAGCGTAACAAATGAACTTATCTTGTAATATTTACCAGTAAACTCATTCATTAAATTGGGTCAAGATTTTTTCCTCAAAATTCTCGACGTTCGCGCTAATAAATACATGGAAGTTGGATGATTAACAAAATATTGTGGATGTTTCTCGGTACAGGCATTAATTGGCTGGAGGCATGTCTGCTATGCAGGCCACTTCCCGCTATTACTGTTTTTGTTGTTAAACTTAACTGGTTAGTCCCCTTGTTTCTTTACATTTACTGTTAGGATTATTAACAACTTTTTTTGTTTTCTTCATTACATTAGTCGTCAGAGATTTTTTGCGATATTTGTAATTAATTCTACGTAAACCAATCACATTAATATTATTAATATTATAGAGGCGAAAGTTTGTGAGTGTGTGTGCGTGTTTGTTACTTCTTCACGCAAAAACGGCTGGACCAATTTTGATAAAATTTGGTATGCAGGAAGCTGACACCCTGGATTAACACATAGGCTTTTTATTACGTTAGTGTTTCCTTCGTATAATTTTCGACATTCACGCGGAGTATCTGATAAACCGCGGCTAACGCCGCGGGGCGCAGCTAAAAGTAATAAGAATTTACTCCCAAGTAGCCCAAGACAGACAGAGGATGGAGAGTCTCTACTCTCCATCCTCTGCATTTTTTAGTTCCTAGGAAAATATGAGGAAATCAGCATCGGGATTAATTTACATCTATAAACAAACAAACTGCTACAACACGATCAAAATATTTATAAGTAACCTAATAAGTAGTTGAGTTATTGCCTCAATAACATGAGCAATTTTAGCGTTACATTATCCTACATATATTATTTATTAAGTTTTTTAGACCATTTGTAACTATCGTGTCATGTATGTTCATTAATTCAACTTTTTTAAACGCAACCCGTGTGATGTGTTTATATTAATTTTAAATTCAGTTAATTGAATTTCAGTGCGTGCGAAAATAAATAATTAAATGTAGTCACGAATCAATTAATCGAATTTGGTGTTGGAGATAATTAATTTAATTATTTGCTCATTGAATCAGTAAAATCAACAAAGCGAAAGGGAAATAGTAAATTGATTTATTAAATGGTGCTACGTGTTAAGATTATCGTGTCATTAATCATTTGCGTTTCTTTATTATAGCTATCTCGCATATCTAGCATAGGTATGAAATTGCGTTATGCATATTGTCTTTAGCCAAACCTAACTTTCCATAGTCAGAAGCCCGGAAAATGACAGCCAGTCTTGCCAAGGAGTATTGTGTTTCCCTGCTACTGGGTTTTGGAGGTCATATAGGCAGTCGTCCCAGTTAAAATTCTTGTATTTGGTTCGGCTAGGAGCTACCTTCGGTTGGATTAGGATGATTGCTTCCGCTCTGGAGCGGAATGCGTGTCAGACTTTTACTGACTAAAACCATCCGTGTTTCTTCTAAAGCCCTTTGCGTTCCAGGGCCGCGGTGACTCTTTTGAACAAATTCCGCAACACATTATGCACCTTGAACACTGTTTGATTCCCACGTAGTCTTGTTTGCAGTATCGTACCAGTTTCTTTAGGCTTACTGTACACTGCACTTGGAGTTCTCTCCTCACATCCAAGAAATCCATTTTAAACTTTCGCCACAACCATTACGCCAAACAAATTGCGAACTTGTCAATATGATCGATGGTGTGAAACATGATATGTCTCGCGACCGATAATTGAACAGGGCATCGATCTCCCCGATATGGACATAACAAGCATGTGATATGGCGCAAAAAATTGTTGTTTTGTCAACTTTGACAAGTAATGAACAGTTCTAGGACTTTAGTTTGGTCGTGTCAGTGTTTAAGAAGTTATTCTTTAGACATATAATGTTCAGTGAGCTGTACCTACAAGAGCTAATATTTTTCCACGCTGCCTTACGTATATGATACACAAAAATGGTCAAACAATATAACACTAATTGCCATCCTTTTTGATGGCATGGTTCGCATAAGCAAGTTTATGAATATCAGTTTACTGAATAATGTTAGTAGTTATAGCATTCACCCCTGTTGCAAAACATAGTCCATGGTTGGACTTAAGAATTTTGAGGAAGTTAGTGTGTGTGTAAGGCCTCCCACAAGGTGGTCCGATGACCTAGTGGGGGTCGCGGGTAGCCGATGGATGCGGGACGCACAGGACCGGTTAATGTGGCGACACTTGGAGGAAGCCTATGTCCAGCAGTAGACGTCTTTTGGCTGATATGATGATGATGATGAGTGTCAGTGAAATTTTGGACCCGAGTAAGGGTCCAAAATGTCACTAATTTATTCTTACATTTCAATTACTGATATCGTATTTTATATTCGTTTGCGTTTACCATCAGTTTTCAAAAGCTTAATATATTCTCAGTAAAAGAAATGTTAATTTATATAACACACGTTTACCACCGATGTGATAAAATTGGATAGCCTTTCCAAAACAGGGTGAGAGATATACCAGCTTGACAAGAAAAAACTTGAAAAATGCAATATTAAAGTTTACGCTCCTTATAACATAAACATTCTTAGACAAATAGCTTACATAAACAGCCATATAATTTAGCCTAACATAGATGAACTGATCAGATCGAGACAGACAACATGGCGGTGCGGCCCACCCGCTGCGCAGGCGCCTAAGGGCCGTTATGTACGGCAGCTATAATGTATGTTATAGCATGACCTGTGCACCTGTACATCTTTCCATAAATTAAATCGTGCATGAGTTACACGTTACAGTATTCGACTGTATACTTACTATCGAGGAGCTCACTAGATAATATCAGCCGCACGGGTCGATCTTCAAGGTTGCTCCTGCGGTAATTCCGGGGATAGGTGACCATCATAAAAAAATTCATCATTCATCATTATAAATGTTAATTGAATTGTATTAATGAACTAAAATGTGTTTTGGATTTATTTTATTTTCTGCACTATCGCATTGGGTGACTGTAATGATAGCTGTATGTATGTCTGTAATAAATGATAAATAAATAATAAATAATGATATTATACAGGGTGTTCCAGAAGTGCGTGGTCATATTTAAGGGTGATGTTGGGTAGCTGATATACATTAAGGAAAAAATATCAAAAATAAAAATGTGATTTAAAAAAAAAACTGAGATTCCTCCAAGACTCGGAAAGCGCATTAGCTATTGGTCCCGGCTGTCAATTGTAGATCTTTGAAAGAAAGATAAATGTTTATTTGGGACTCGCACAAGGCAAACAAAATTAACAACTAACAGTAATATAATATAACAAACATAGATAATTATATACATATAATTATCTGTGCGAGGCCAAAATGGTCCCTATCTCGGCATATGCTGCAATATCTAAATCTAAAAAGTAAATAACGCAGCGCTGGTATTCCGATAGAGCCAGTCAGTGGTGCCACGGAAACACTCACGGAGCACATATTAAAAGAAATATACAAATAAAATAATAAGTAGGTATAAATATGGGTAAATATGCAACAATTATATATATATATATATATATATATATATATATATTATACCTACATACAATAAATAAGCTGACACCCAATAGCCCAATCAATAGCTTTGAGTAGTTGCGGTTGTCAGACATGTTCCTACATACCTCTATGTGCTAATGCACATAGAGGTATGTAGGAACATGTCTTGTACTTTTTACGATAAAGATATTGAATCTACATTAATATGTAGATTCAATATCTTTATCATAAAAAAGCATTTATAGCTAGCCGTGTCTGACGGTCTTTAAACACGTACCGATTTATGATAGAAGGAATTATTACATGGTTGTGGAATTAGACGTTAAATTGCTAGTTTATTTTAGTATTAGAATAATACTTTGCCCTTTTACGGGTTCGAGGTTAGTGACTATTATTGTCTTGCACAACAAATTGTACATTGAACAATATTAGAGTAATTGAATATTTTTAGAAGTTCTTGAATTGTTAATTCGTGGTTATCAATATTCAGATGGACCGTTACGTTTTCAGAAATATGTACAGTAGAGTCTCACTAATCCGACACTATTCAAATTCAGAGGGTGCCAGGTTACTGGAATGTTCGAAATATTGGATTGTTTATAAAAAAAGAATAAGATAAAATAAATTAAGCATTTCAGAATGTATCAATTTAGTAAAGTATAAGTAAGAAGTGGTGGAGTAGCCGCAGGCAGAGGGTGCCGGATTGCTGTGTGAGTATTGAAGTGCCGGATTAGTGAGACTCTTCTGTATTTGAAAAAAAATGTTAGATTGACGACAAATGATGACATCTTCTATTAGTTAAATGTAAACTTGAAATACATTATATTTTGACAGTTCCACTGAGTGACTTCTATCGCTAGTGAAAAGAAGTACTCACCTAATATTTTGAGTGTAAAATTCTGTTAATGTGCAAACATATTAAGATCATTTTAGTATTGATAAAGAAAATGAACGTTATGAATTAATTATATCTTGCATACTCATAGTTTGCTATTTATAAAATTATAAATAATATTGAATAACCTGCCATACTTCTCAGACCAATAAGTAGCCATCTGTTCTCATATTTTTTCTACCATAATTATCAGGTTTATGAAAGGGATTCTTTCCCAGACGTTCATAGCTGTTCGTTTGTGTGCAAATCATGTCCTCGCTGTAAATAATAATTATTAATAATGCATCTTGGATCAATGAGTTATACATTATGATCTCTCGCTTCGTGCATTCGTAAAGGAAACATAGATTCGATTATACAACGTTCTGTTACGAGTGTCGTTTGACAAGGAAATAGAGAAGGTGGAAGGAATAGGTTTTTTGACTTGGTGATTTTCAAATCTGTTATAATAATGCAATTCGTATTCCTATTGTATTACTACATTCATTACTAAAAAATCGATTGAATATTTCTTAACAATGTGATCAAGGAAAAAACCTTGATTTAAGTTCAAGAGTCAAACGTTTCTCTCTCTCTCTCTCTCTCGCGATGCCTTCGCGAGAGATAGAGTAACGTTTCACCATTAGTGATTTCCAAGTTTTATTCTGAAAGTCTGTGCAAAAAATTTATATTTATCTTATATCCACTGATCGTGAACCTCTTCACTGAAAGCTCTTTTATTTCGCCAGGTGACAAAAATTTGCTTCTCGGCCCTTCGGCTAAGATCAAAGTGTAACAAAGTGAGAAAATACATCCCCTGTATAATTTTCATAAAACTGAGCTTAAAGTTCTACGCCATAGCTCCAAGACATATCCAGCGTCTCTACCTCCACGTTCAACTCAGGCGCAGGTGTGGCCTGACTGTGTGCGAAGGCTATATTTTGTATGTGTGCGGAATAAGTAATAGCCTCCTGGTTTGAACCGTGCGATGTAAACAAACGCAGTGTGGCTGTCGGCTAGTTGGGCAGTTTGTCATGATAATGTATGGGTAGGCTTGCAAGTTGTGGAACTGGCTTTTTGGCTGTATTGTTACAAATGTTGGTAATGTTGGACCAGTTGCGGTTACATATTATTGTAGATTTGGTTCCATGATTGGACTTGATTTGACTTTTAGATGCCAACATAATGAACATTTTAAATTTAGTGAAAAATAGCTGTTCGTTGTATTTTTAAAGGTAGGGTAAACACGCCCTTCCGCTCCACCCAGAGCTTGTTAGATGGTTGGGCACTTGTCAAGAAAATGGAAAACCCTTTTTCTTCGTCATCATATGGGACGAGAGAAAATTAACCCATCATGCTTGCTTAGTGCAGGTATGGGGTTGGTAGATAAACATTTTCAAATCTAAATCACAAGAAGCAATAGTAGTTATCACAAGAGGTATCATAAATCGTTAAATAATTAGATAAGAGCGGTTTTAACCCAAGCACAAATATTAACTTGAAGCAAGATAGGGAAAGTAAACACTTATATGTGGTTTAAACTGCTGTTCACAAACATAAATACCGTGTAATACCTTTAGCGTTGATTTTAAAACGATACAATTTTAACAGCACAAAGATTAATAATTTATCGCCACAATTAATACCAGATACAATCAATAAACAACTACGAACATGTCTATAAAACCTTCTGATATTGATTTACGCTGATTTTAGTGAAGTTATGGCAATAACTACTAATACACACTGTATGAGAGGCCTAAGAAATTTTATATGACATAAGTCTTTTTTTAAAACCTGAGCAGTAAAATCTGATATATTGGTCAAATCAAACTTTTTGACCGATAGAATGTTGCAGAATGTAACAATAATTCGACAAAAATATTGTCAAGGTTATTTGAGGTGTTTGACCGTGAGGCGAAAATCAAACAACTACTGTAAGCATCTGGGATATTCCCATTAACACGCCGTCTAATCCCATTAAAAAAACAAAAACATTCTCAGTGATGCGGTAATCAATAATATCGGTACCAATGCGGGCGACTAAGATGACGTCTTCGCATTGTCGGAGCGCCACTCCGCCCCTCACACGGACTTCGTCGACGGATCTCGCCGCGGCGTGTCCTATATCACCGGACCTGTCGAGACGCGCCTTATCTCCGGACCTGGCTTTAAACTTCACGCGACATCGACCTTTATCGCCAGACGTTTTGGAACGGTGCAGACCATTATCCCCTGACTTAGCCCGAAGATCAAGGTCTCCAGCTAAACCTAGATCACTCATGGAGTCGCTTTTAGTCGCAAAAATGGAAGCGTTGAGTACGGGAAAATTGGTGCGGACGGATTCCATGGACAGTTGTAGCAGTTTCGGGTCGATGTCCTCGCTTCCCAGTGATGTGTGCCGTTGTGATGATTGCCTGCTAGGCATTGTGGATTTCTACATGCCCAGTCCTCTGTCTGAAGCGAATAGGGCGCTAAGAAAGGTGAGTTGATTAGATTTTATTTCAATATCTTTGATTTATTCGCTTATTAAATCTAAATATAGAATGTGTCGTGGGTCGGATCAGACATTCGTTACCTATCTATAATAATAATATGTGTTTGAATATATCCTTGTTCGATAAGTTTTTGTTCCGAACAGAATAACGTGATTTTCTTTCTTTGTTTCTGAATTCTAAATTGTTTGTAATTATATCGTTTGACACGCCGATTATTGCTCCCGCTATTTGAATACATTATGCATTATTATCGTCTGGAAGACGCTTAAATCGTTACTGTGTTCAATAATGTTCTACACATCGTACTATTTGTTTGTAAACATTGACGTAGCACATCACACATGTGACTGGTAAAGGAAAACATGCTTAACGTACTAGTAACGCCATCTAGTGAACGTGACGCGAGTTTAGTAAAGAATTCAATGTGATTGCACGTTGAGGTTCGATAGTGAGCGATTAGTTTATGTTTAGTTTCATAGATGGCGCTATTAGATGTATGTTTGCATGGCTCTACATTGGTAGAGTTATTGAAAAATGTTCGATTAATTTGTCAATTGGTAAATTTGTTTATTCTATTGCGTTAATTATCGGTTTTTTTTTATACATTACAGCACGACTAAAGAGCACCTGAATTTCAACATCTTGTCTTGGTACTTATTCCATATTTTTTTCCTAGTATGCAAAAATACTTGAGCACGTAGGCAGTGTGGGATTCGTCTATTTTTTTTTAAACTCTACTTTGTTCATAGTGCTTGTTACTCCTATACCAATGGGTAGTTGGTTACTATGTATAATAGCTATATGCCCATATTGTGTTTAAGTGCCCATAATTATCTAGGTACTTTAACCGCCCTTATGCTCTCAGCAATAAGATTGAATACGTCATTATTATTCAGGAATCGCAAATAAAAAAATCTACATAAGGACAAATTGGATGTCCTGCGTCAGTATTTACGTCAATCTCCATGTATGGAGATAGGATGAACATGAGCTTATTAACATATTTGATGATGATGATGAGCACAGGTACGCAGGTAAAGCCTACACGTGTGGAATTAACAATAAGTTACTCATGACCAACTACAGCAATATGCAAAATGGGACGGCCTATTACAGGGTTATTTGTAAAAAGCTTTTAGGTAGAGAAAGTATCTACTCATGATTATAGACAACTTTTAACATATAAATTTATATCAGCTGTCCAAACTTTCAACGGCTAAATATTTCGTTTTGAATGAAGCAGCTGATTTTTGTCCAGTTGTCAGGGTTGGTCTCATGGTAAAAGTTGTTTATTATCATTTGTACTTTGTTCCCTTAAATGTTTTTAAGTGTTTTACAAGAGGACCCCCAATTCTGGTCTTCCCATTTTGCATATCGGTCATATATTTCTCTGAACGTAACCTCTGAAAGCTTTGTTTTGATAGCACTGTAAGTCTAGTCTGCTGAAAGGAACCTTTATCATGCTGGCAGACAGATCAATGCTTTTGGATGGATTTTGAAAACTCCTGCGAATTTAGTATCAGTTTGAATTTGTAGAACTCTCCGAGGTAGTTCCATGACTATCCATTTAATTTAATTCTTTCAGGCATCTAGGGCCCATAAAATAAAATACATAAACACAAAGCAATGCAGTCGTTCTACGTAAAATACTGGTATTCAGCTGAATCCGGTTTGACTGGAAGCCGACCCTTTTTTTTTTTTTTTTAAGGATGGGAAATCGTCAAATGACTTCCTCCGCTCTGGGTGGAGCGGAAGGGCGTGTCAGACTCTTACTGACTAAAACCCATCCGTGTTCCTTCTAAAGCCCTTTGCGTTCCAGGGCCGCGGTGACTCTTTCGAACAAATTCCGCAACTGGAAGCCGACCCTAATATATGTAGTTGGGAAAAGGCTAGGCAGATGATCATCGACTGTTTAGTGCGCGGCAGATTTATTTTAGACGGAGATAATGATGGTCCCAAAGTCATAACACTTTTTAAGATGATTTTAAAAAGCTTTAGATGTTGATTTAGTACATTCGTTTTTCCATTCAACAACTCGAAACAATCGTACGCTCTTGCTCTTGAAGCAGCTACTACTCGATTTGACTACTGTCAAGTCTGCATCTAATAACCAATTTATCAAAGCAATTTATCAAAGAGGCACGTATTCTAACGACCACCATGGATTCTTGAACAACGTTTGACGCAAATCCAACTGTACATTGGGAATTTACATACACAACTCAGGATGTGACGACATAGATATACATACATATAAGCCTACGTACAAGCAGGAATAATTTGACCAATGAATATTTAAGTAATCACTACTTAATTTGAATTCGGTGACAGGAACAATAAAGTATTCGATAGACATGCTGGCAGCTGGATTTACGTCAAACACCATAACAGGATTCTGGGATGTGTGTACGAGGATCTACGTAAGGATAAGTGGTTGAACAGAGATGGTTATAGGTACGTGACCTTCGTGATGTGGCTGCTTGTTTGTAGGTAGAAGTGATTGGCTATTAAGATCATATTATAGTTTTCTCTTGTGGAAAGGAAGGCGAAGAAAAAGTAGATTGTTAACTGAAAGAAAAGGAAGTGAATGACGGTAGACAGGTTTGAATTAAAGAAGGAAAGAAGAAAGAAGATGACAATGGTTTTCTTTTGACAACTACCACAGCTATCTCTCTCTCTTATAAAAAAATCACCACATGATTTTTTTTAAGATATTTGTCTCAGAAAGCAAGTTAGGCAGTTGGAACCAACAGCTGTCACAGTGTGCGGCAGGCTGTCATTTGTAGATCTGAAACCCAGAAATCTGACGCTAGTTACTGGGTTCTAGAGGTCAGATAGGCGGTGGTCTCCACTTTAAATAGGTACTGGTATTAAGCTGCATACGGTTAGATTGGACCCCAACATTATTGGGAAAAGCTAGGCAGGTTGATACAGTATAATCCAAGTCCTGTAAGGTTAATTTGATTTTTCATTCAGGCACACACAAACTAAACGAAAATGAAGAGACAGTGGTGAATAGCCAAGCAAGAATCTTGGAATCCTGCCAGGTATCGTGTAGTTGTAGACGCTCATTCATTCATCACGTTGTTTTCTCATTCATTTTGTTGGTAGTGATCAACAAATTGAGTAGGTTAGTAAAGTAGGCACGTTGTATTTGTAAACACATCCCCGTTTGCAATGACAAGGATCGCTTTCTCTCACAACTCTATAGACTGGTATCACATTTTTTTTTATTTGAGATGAGATTGCTCTTGACTCTAGTCTAGGTCATAGATGACAGAGACAAAGTCAATGATGGAGCGAGCTTACCCAGAAGAAGCCTGTTCACTCAAGTATTGAAGAGATTACGGTTGTATGCGTTCGGAAACACAGCCGCAGGCAGAGAGTTCCACTCCTTTGCCGTGCGCATTAAAAAATACGTTTTGATTGTATTTTTAAACATTTGTGTCGTTAATTCCTGTCTTTTCTCAAATTAGGATCGGTGGAGAACTATTTTCTTGTTACAGTTAGTTACTTGGTTAGAGTCTAGAGTTTATCAAAATACTTTTGATTGTGATCTGGTATTTGGACATAAAGTTTGGCCCTATGGCCTATATTCGACGACACGGTTGGCGCAGTGGTTGAGCGATTGCTGCGCTGCGTGTGCGGGGCGATTCCCGCATGTTTGTATGGCCTACAGATAGTTGTTCCGGGTTTGGCTGTTTGTGTATGAGAGTGTCTATGTTTGTAAACACACCCACAACTTTAAAAAAAAAACAGCTCACATCAAGTACAACTTAACATTTAATTAAAATAAATTCACCATTGTAAATAACACTGCTAATAAATAAAACGTGCGATAGACATTCTGGCAGCTAGATTTGCGTCAGTAACCGTATTAGGATTCAGGGACGCGGTTAGGAATAACTGCGTACATTGTTAACTATTTATTTATTTACCTGTACTCGTACACGATCTACCTATAGTTTACGTGTACCTATTGTACTTACCTTGTATTATTTACGTTGCATGCACTTGCAGGTTCAAGCATAGAGGGCCTGGACAAGAGACGTTTTATCAGTCCGAGTTTCTTGTTATCTTTTTTTTTATCTAAGGTGCATGCATGGGATGGTTCATGCATACAGAGGCTGGACAAAGAGGCGTTGTTACAGTTTATATTTCCTGATAGCTACAATTCGGGAGTCTTTAAGCCATGCGTGAATAGGTTACTTCTAGGCCAGCGTGCTCCATCGTCGACCACATCATCGCTTACCATCAGGTGAGATATTGATCAAACGCGAGCCTGACAATAATACTTTTAAAAAATTAGCCATGGCGATTGTATAAATTCCAAAACGTGTGTTGTATTGCCATGTGCTACCGAAATGTTACGTGGTTAATCCCAAACATTTTTTTTTTTTTCTCGATCTATTAACGGCCGGTCTCAATAACGTACTACTGTTGGTAGCTAATTTGACAGTTGGTTAAAGGTAAAAACGTTACTGAAATCGGCCGTAAGTGAATGAATGTGGATAAAGCATAACATGTTTCGGTGTCCGGTAACAATTTACGGATAAACCAAGAATAAAACAAAAATAAATAGTTTAACATAAAAAACAAGTTCTTTGGTTCGAAGAAACAAAGAGACAAAGAAAATACAAAAAAAAATGTGTTTCTTTTTAAAAAACATATAATTATTTTTTAACCTTACTCAGATGACTGGTTTATGTTTGTTTATAAAAATAAATCACTCATTTGGCATCTTTGAAGTATTTTGGTAAATACCTACATAATAATGTGGTAATGAGTATTGTAAACAGTCAATGTGACTTTTAAAAAATGTCGGAAGAGTATGTATCTTATGCACGGGAATACAAAAAATCGGAAACATAAAACTTTTCAACCGATATTCAGGTCCGCTGTAGAATGTTGAAATAGCAGTCCTGTGAAATGTCCAATCTATGTTATTAATAATTTTTAATTTTTGACAGTAAACGGAGTCTTCCACTGCCGTCCTTAAGCTAAGGTGTCGTGATCTGATTTTGACGGTTTTTTGGTAATCAGCCTATAATTCTCTATCGAACTGTCTAAGCAGTAGCATTTTAGCACCAATAAATTTCGGTTTTTTTTAGCCTGCGGTTGTATCCCACTGCTGGGCAAAGGCCTCCCCTTTCTCCTTCCAAATCTCTCTGTCTTGGACGATCTCTGGCCAAGTCGTCCCCGCAAACATGGTGAGATCGTCACACCACCTTCGCCGCGGTCGACCTCGACGACGACGTCCTTACCAGGGGTGCAGTGAGTGACGATCTTCGCCCACCTCTTCGGGTACATTCGTGCGACATGGCCAGCGCACTCTCACTTTGGCCTGACTGTTTTTTCCCTAACATCTATTGCTTTAGTTATGGAGCGAAGGGTGATGTCTAACGCAGTCTGTTTGCTTTACACCTATTATGCTGCGCTCCATAGCCCGTTGGCAAATCATGAGTCTGCACTTTAGTTGTTCAGTAAGTGACCAACTTTGTGCACCGTAGGTTAGGACGGGCAGGATACACATGTCAATGAGCTTTCTTTTGAGTGTTATCGATAGACTTCCTTTTATATGTTTTTTAAAGGTCTTCCAAGCATTTTGGACTAGTCTTTCGACCTCCTTCTCTTGCATGTTTTTAAAAGACACTATCTGGCCTAAGTACATATGTACTTAGGCCAGATAGTGTTGCAGTGTTGCAATATGTCGATAAGTATATACTTATCGACATATTGCAACACTAGCCTGTCTACCTTGACCCTATGTTTCGTGTTTCGTTCATTGAAAGTCTAACCGCAGTGCTCAGATTTTGAAGCATTTCTTTAAGTTTGAAGATGACGTGGAAAACAACTCAATATCGTCAGTAAAGCGGAGGTTCGTGGAGGTTCCCAACATTTCGGGATAAAAATAAAATCAACGTTAAGTTCTCTTGATTTCTCTGTAATTCAACATTGGTTTTTGAGCGTAACTCAAACTGAAATTCTGTTAGATAACGGCGTAAAAGCAGACAGATACTTTCAAAATATTCTCTTCAAAATTAGAGTGAACAGGCTTCTTCTGGGTAAGCTCGCTGCATCGTCGACTTTGTCTCTGTCATCTATGACCTAGACTAGAGTCAAGAGCAAACCCATATTAAAAAAAAAAAAAAAAACATCTTGACTGGCCTGTTGGTCGAGTGGTTAGTGACCCTGATTGCTACACCGGAGATCGTGGGTTCGATTCCCACCCAGGACAAATCTTTGTGTGAGCATGATCATTTTTTCTGTGTCTGGGTGTAATTTGTCTATAATATGTAAGGATCTAGATATATGTAAGTATGTTTATCAGTTGTCTGGTTGCCATAGCACAGGCTCTGCCTAGTTTGGGATCGGATGACCGTGTGTAAGTTGTCCCAAGATATTATTATTATATTATAGATATTATCTGAAAGCTTATAGTAGGTTTTACGCTTCTTAGCAAAGAGGTAACGATTGATACGCAGGATATCCTAGCAAGAATTTAATCGTTTCTTAGTAAACAATGAGTCCTAAATTAATTAACAAGCAAACAACAATATTTCCTGTTCGGTGTGCCTGCACTGAGGGGTTTCAAATAATTAAAGCATGTGTCATCACCGTAATCCCGTTTACTGACGCACTTGCCGACACGAATGAAAGGAATTGCCGGAATTGAATTGCATGCCTTAGGTATGTGAAATACGAGTAATACTAATTTAATTATAATAATAAGATCGCTGGAGTGCCAATACGTTTCAGAAGTTTATTTTTTTTATTTATGTTGTAGTAAGTATAAAAGTTTGTTCTTCTACAGGAATACTTGTTGCTATAAATTTCAGAAACAGAATCGTGTTGAAGGTCTGTGGAAATAATAACACTAGTCAACACTAAAAGACTATTTGATTTGATTTATATTATTTAGTAATCAGGATGCCTAATGAAAAATATCTGTAAACGTGTTATTTTCATATCACATCTAATGGCGGCGAAATCACATTTTTATTTGGTTTTTAATTCAAGTTTAGGTCTAACATCGCGGGCAGTCAAAAAAAACTGCTACGATCTAAATACCGTTGTCACGTTATTTTATTTGCTGATCATCAAAATATCACGTGCGTGTATCCAAAAATCCCAATTTATTTTAAAATCAAAATATCACGTGCGTGTATCCAAAAATCCCAATTTCTCAAGACTCTTAATACAACCGCATGCTTTTTGAGCATAAAAGTTGCGAATTTTTAGTCCAAGTCAAAGTCTTCCCGATTTGACCAAGACATTTCAAAACCACTTCATGTTTCACTTCAAAATCACTTTGTGATTCATATCTCCTGAGTCCCAGTGTAAAAGAAGTGCCAGTCAGTCCGATAAAACTGCTTTTCATCATTTAAGATTAGGGTTTGTAGAACAAACATGATTTTTCTAGGCACTTTATCTGAAACTGATATAATAATAAGGGCAGGTAGTTATCTACCTGCCCTTATTTAGTCCAATTAGGCCATTAAAAGACACTTGAACATCAACATTACAGTTAAAAGAATATGTACAAAAATGAAGTGACTCTACTGAACTCTACTACAGATCATTCTATCCCAGTATTAATCATCTGTTCTATAACAGTAGATACTTTCCAGTAGTTTCATCTTTATTGTGTTATAAATTATAATAAACGAGATGAAACTACTGGAAAGTTACCTACCTACTGCTAAAAGTTAATTGAATGGTCTGGCGTCTTACCTTCATTTAAACAATAGTAATTCAAAAAGCATCTTCATCTTTGTTTCTCAATATTTCATCAAGATTACCCCTACAATGTTCTTCCTGTACTCTGTACATGGCCATATATTATGCTCTGTCTCAATCCAGTCCTGTGACGTCAGCGGACACGGTTCGGCTGGCGGCCATCTTTTGCGTCACGATGACGTCATCATGCTCAAGTTATGGCTCCCACTGCCGGTCGGTAGGATTGTAGGAACCAGAGCGATTGTGTTTGGCGGCAAGGGCAGTTGGTATGTCAGATGGTATTGATAAGCCTATTTGAAAGTCTATCAACGAAAGATTTCTGTTGAAACTGATATTTTGGATAGGTTTGCATTTAATCACTATCTTACCTGATGCAATGATTTGGTTGACGATGGAGCACTCTTCGCCTAGAAGTAACCTATTCACTCTTGACTTAGAGACCCCTGATTGTAGCTATCAGGAAACACAGTGTTAGAAACCGTCTTTGTCCAGGCTCTCTATACATTTATGTAACGTAGAAAATACTAGGAAAGTACAACAGGTAAACTGTAGGTAGGTCGTGTACAAGTACAGTGGCCTTAGTTCGTGTTTTTTGACGTCCTCGGTCGCGTTAGCGTAACCGTCAATTAGCATTGAAACTGAATGAGCACCGTCTGGTGAAAATAACGGAAAACCTTTTTTTCCATACATATTTGACATAAGTGAACGTGTACGTTGACGTGATCGAGTACGTTTAAAAATTCGCACTAAGCCATCAGATAAACTATTAGGTCGTGATAGTTTATAATGTACGCAGGTATTCCAAACCGCATCCCTGAATCCTAATACGGTTACTGACGCAAACCTAGCTGCCAGAACATCGCACATTTGATTAATTACCGCTTTTATCTACAATGGTAATTATTTTGAATAAAATTAAAAGCTGTTCGTCCCAAAGCACTTGTGCGATAGTAAAAAAGTGAAAAAAAGAATCTACTTTATCAGCTTTATGTGAATAAGACGTCTAATGATATATTATTATATTACCATAATTATCTAGATGACTGTAAAAAGGTAATATTGGACTAAATTAACCTTTTGAACGTCATTGTCACGTATACATGACAAGCAAGCAGGTGCACTGTACGCCAAACATCACAAATATGTGACAAAAAGTAAGAAGAATTTGTGGCTTGGCGTCGGGGGCACGCCGATGCGTTTATGCTCTGTCGTTCAAAATTCAAGCCTTCTACCTGGAACATTTTTAGAGATCTTCCAGTTCATCAAAACATCTACGATATCTAGCCTCATCATTGTTTTCTTGCTCTTTCCCCTGTTATTTATGGTCGA
Source organism: Mamestra configurata (assembly GCA_002192655.3). Lineage (NCBI taxonomy): Eukaryota > Metazoa > Arthropoda > Insecta > Lepidoptera > Noctuidae > Mamestra > Mamestra configurata. Next base: position 161,055 of record NDFZ01005418.1, read on the forward strand.
CACAATATTTCTTCTCCCATACTTTTCCAGAAGTTGACGTCTCAGTATTCACCTCCTTTTGAGCCTAAGTTTCAGTTTCACGTAGTCCATGAATGATCTTTCTTTTCTTATTTCTTTCTTTCTTACTCAATTTTGTCTTCTGCCTACCGTTTTCCTATGATAGTGTGACTCTGTGTTAGTGCAAAATGGTTTTTTGGTATTTTTAATTACTTTCTAGTTCTAGTTGTTGGTCTGTTTATTCAAAGCTGAGGGATGCGGCCCACATCTCTCTTATTTCTGTTCTTCCTTTAAGCCATTCATCAATATTTCCATATATTAAGCATTCGTTTTTGTCCCAAATGCTTCGGTAGTTAAAGCCTCTCAGTACATTACCTAATTTTACTTAATTTACATATTATATACCTATTTAGTATGTGTATATTAGTGTACCCTGGGATGTCAGCAGACACGCTTCGAATACTTGGTCGTCTCGTGCGTCATTGTGACGTCATATCACTCTTTGAAAGGCTTTCTACCGACGCCCGCGCCGCTTTTGGGATGCATCAGACAATCTGAACTGCGTATGTATGCGTTTTAAATATGCCTACGTGATTGGTGGAGGCTCGAGGGCATTGTTTGGTCACGGATGCAAGGAATGGCGTGGGGAATGTGAATGGAAGAGTGATTTGTGATTATGAGTTTATGACTGTGTTAATGGTAGAGCCATCTTTTGTTTTTTGGTTCAAGTTGAATCGGGATATGAAACTCTTCTTACATCGTGTAAGAATGTATGATAATATCTGAAGCGAGGCGATCTAAACTGCTATTTCCCACAAACAGAACACTTCTTAGCTACGTCTGTTCTTCTCAATTGGAAATTGGCCCAGAGATTAAGATATCGAGTCTCATGCTTCACGTCGCGTCTACAAATATGTATATTTTTTATTACATTCTGGAATTGCCGTCAAGTAAGTGTAATAAACTAATAATGAATGCGGCACGAGTATTCACTCTTTTTTTGTTTCGGGAGGATTTTTTCAAAAAGCGCCAGAAATCTTTTGTGAAAAGACCAGGGAGTGTGGGACTTTTTCCTCAATAAAACCACTCTGGTGATCACCAAAAGGAACCCCCTGATCTCTCCAAAGATCAATCTGGAACCCCCTATGTGCAACGCCTTGTAGAGCATATAGCTGGAACCTTTTAGGACACCTACACTCGAATTATTTACAAAACATTTTTATACAACACAATTTTTTTTTGGCGTTTTCTTATAGCCGTGCCAGGGGGCCTATTGGAGAAATTGCTCAAGAATATCAAACTGCCAGCTCCTAAGAAAGTGTTAGGTAAATATGTAGAGATATTGTTAGGTAATGTCAAGTATTTGAAAGTCACCGGCGTGGCTACTGCTCGGGGGAGTGGTACTGGTGGTAGGTAATAGTTATGATGACGTCAATGCGAAAATGCCTGTGTCATTGAAATCCGCATACTTACACACTTATTATGGAGACAGCTGTTTGTAATTTGCAATTGTATTTATATGTTGTCATTCATATTTTTAGAAATTACACATTAAGACAGCTCACGGTGTTTCAGACATACGTGCAAGTCAAAAAGAAATATTTTTTTTTTTAGAACTTAGTTTTTCGAAAAAGAGTTTAAAAGGGAAACAGGGAGTGATTTCTCACTTTCTGTAGAAGTCATAAAATCTATATAAATAAAAATGAGTCGCTAAATATATTGCTAAGCGCAAAACTCGAGAACGGCTGGACCAATTTCGCTAATTATTTTTTTGTTGTGTTTGTTATTGTCAGGAGAAGGTTCTTATGAAAGAAAAATGAAAGAAAAGAAAAATGTCAAAAACATTAACACCCGGGCGAAGCCGGGGCGTCCACTAGTTGTTTCATAAAAATCGGTTCATTAATTTCCAAGAATAACGACTTGGGAATAATGAAACTGTTAAGCCGTTGGTCCCGGATGACATTTGTATATCTTTGTCAGTTTTTTGAGTAGTCAGATACCCCGTAAGCTTCAATCTTACCAAGGGGGATGTGTGTTACTCAGTTACTGGGTCGTGGAGGTCAGATAGGCGGTCGCTCCAGGTAAAATCTATTATCCAGCTGCAGCCGATTAAACTGGATTCCAATCACCATATGTATATAGTCCTCCTGACCGATTTCGGCGACCAATCTCAACCGAGACTAGCCATCGGCGCGGGACATATTGTAGTACACAAGTGTTTGCACAAACACAGGTGCACTCCTTCTTTCATCAATCCAATTCCGATGGGACGGCAACCCGACACGACCGAAGAGAGATCTGGCGCAGGACCAACGGCTTAACGTGCTTTCCGAGGCACGGGGGTGTCACACCACCAACGTCCAAACTCCGGGCTGTCATTGAGAAATTCCTATTGGATAAACCCGATAACACTATAAACCACCACATATCTAGTTGGGAAAAAGCTATGCAGAATAGCAATTTATAAGTTACCACTTTCCATGACGTAAAAAAATAGCACTATCCCATCACTTCCCGTGGATGTCGTATGAGGCGACTAAGGGACTCACCAGAGAATGGGCGACAGCATTCTCTGTGCTTCTGTTAATTGCAACAGCTACACTGCGATCACCAACCTGTCTGCCAAGCGTGGTGATTATGGCAACCCATTAGGGGAGACCCATGTCCAGCAGTGGACGTCTTTCGGCTGGTATGATGACTTTCCATATGCACATACAACTTTAGAAGTCTTGAAAGCATCCACAATATTTTTAAGAAATTGTTTTAAAGTATATTTCTGCTAACAAAATGATGAAATAAGCATCACCAACGCATTTATTTTTCATGACCTTAGTACCGACATCCTTACTTGGATGATGCGAAGTCATTCAATTAGACCAGTCAATTAGTGTATGTATGTCTGAGGAACAAGCCATATATAAAGTTTCGCAATCACACACCCACCCACTTTAAATTAATATAGTACAATGACTCAGAAAGCTGAAATAAAAAAACAAAAAATATCATCAGGTGATTCAATACAGAAGTTGCTAAAAAACAAACCGACCCTTTTAAGCCGTCAAAAGTAAATACAGTGGAAGTAAAATCAAAGCTTTTAAAGCCAAATTAAAATAATAACGATGAATTACCAAATAACTTTAAGTAGTTCGTCGACCTTAAGGCGAAGACACCAAAGATTGGCGCCGATCATTAAAATGAAGTAAAAATGGTGACGAAATGCCAATAAAATTACCCGCGGATGGTAGCTCAATGTCTCGAATTAAAAGTAATAATGGTTTGGAGTAATTATTCTTTTAATAGCTAAAGTATTCTCCATACTGTGAGGGCATTAGATACTTTTACGAACAGCTAGAGGGCTCGCTTTACGGTAACCGCTTGCTTTGCGAAAGTGGAACACAACTGCACTAAAAGAACGAGACAGACGTTTTATTTCTTACAAGCAAGAAAAAAGAAATCTCCAGGGCCCTTTCTATCTGTGTACGAAAACTCATCAAAATCAGTAGGTAACTGTCACAAACAAATAAGCAAAGTCACTTACGCATTGACAATATTATCTGGATTTTGAATGTTCTATAAAGAGAAAAATAATCATGAATTCCTATATCGTTGTTTTTAACCGTGACCTCTAACAGTTCAATACAAATGTTTCATAACAATAAATATTTGAAGAATGACGTCATGGAATTGTCGTTGACCCATCCCATTTGCAATTACTTGACGTTTACGTAGCAAGACGCGACTTTACGACGAACAATAGCAATATTTAAATCGTATAGAAAAAAAATATTGTACCTCTGTGATTTGTTGAACGAAAAATTATCAGCTGTACGAAATTGAAGAAACAAAACAAATCAGTTTTGATTGTAGATTAGAACGAAATTCTCTAGAGCGTTTGATTACCTGTAGCGTGTTTCGGCAAAGGCACTGAGGTCCCTTTCGATTTCTTCGTCTACAATTTGCTGAAAATAACGACTTACGGATTGTGTAATGCACCTCTAATGTATCAAAAATCACATACAATTTGTAGGAAAAAGAATCGCAGTGCTTTTGCCGAAACACATTACACAATTAGGCCGCTGATGGTAAGCCATTATGTGGTCAAGCTTGCTTCATCATCAGCCGAATGATGTCCACTGCTGGACATAGACCTCCCCCAAAGGAGGGGTTTGCCATAATCGCTACGCTTGCCAGGCAGGTTGGCGAACGCAGTGTAGCTGTTGCAATGCACAGACGCACAGAGAATGTTGCTGCCCATTCTCTGGTGGGTCCCTTAGTCGCCTCTTACGACACCCACGGGTAGTGATGGGATGGTGCTATTCTTTTACGCCGACACCATACAGTTAAGCAGCATAAGCTTGCCTAGAAGTAATATAATAATATTTATTCTTGACTTAAAGACACCCAGGTTGTAGCTATCACGGAACACAGACTCCGACAGGGAATTCCGCTCCTAAGCTGTAATAATAAAGTATTCCCATGACGGTTTGTGCGTAAAGGTGGAAATCCACCATGTATCGTCTTGGTAATTCCTGAGATAACTAACCCGATCGGCAAGTGAAGCATTTTTTCTCCGTGTTTCGTATCTTAGTATAGAAAGCCACGAACGTTCTATTTAGTAGAACACATGCCTTCTCTTTAAGAGAGGAACTGAACCATAAACCACCACGCGGGCCCAATGCCAGTTAGCGGATGTCATTTGTCTTCGAATTTTAGATGTTACCAGAGTGCTAATTCCACTCATTTTGACAGACTGCGATTAGGGTTACCATTTAGAAATTTGAAAAGTCCTGTCGAAAAGCCTGACATTCCAATTAAAGTCCGTACATTTTCGTCAAACATTACCCACTTACTTATAACATACCGTTAACTCGCATTAACGTTGATTTTATTTTACGTAAAACTATTTATGTTCTGAAGAAAATATTTTAGGTTTGAACTAGTTGATTGTTAAAGAAGATTTATATTTTGATTTTTAAATAATGAGAATTTAATAAAGATTAAAGACTTATTTGATATTACTTATATAAGCCCAAAAATCCGGACAAATTAAAGAGGGAGAGAGAGGGAGGGATAAACACTGGACAAACGTCTACAAGTCCGGATATGTCCGGACAAATCCGGACGAATGGTTACCCTAACTGCGAAAAAGATGCGAACGCGAACTTTGCATAAACGTTAGTAGAATTGGCCCTCAGGTCATTTACTTTATTTACAGACGGCCAGCACATCAAGCTACCCAAAAATGTCAAATTTTCCCAATCAACCTTGGACCTAATGCTTTAGTGATAAAGTCGGAAATCTATATAACAAATTTGACAGATTGTTGTACCTTGATGAGCTGGCGTCTGTACGTAGAGGTTAATTAGGAGCCACAAGTTAAACCGTGAACGAGACAAGTCAAGAGGCAAAAACATACCGGCCTCATCTAGTTATAGATAAAATTTCTAACGGGGCCTCTCCTCGTACGCAGAACCGGGACCTCAGGGTCCCGAGATTGCCAAAGGCATACAAAGATAATAATAATAATTTATCATAAAAATGTAACATGTCAGACAGTAGCCAACACATCAACCGCAATGAAAATAACTGAAGTACCTAGGTATTCCGTGCAACATTTATCGTTAATACTGAATTATTAAGTGAAAAACACTCATTATGTACAAATTATATACTTACCATACATACGTACTACATACGCAGGATGACGTGTGAAGAATTACAGTTATGTATATTTAACAACACCGATTTGTATACAAATACGGTATGATTGGACTTCAAGGGGCAGTTTACCTGTCAGCGGTAAACATTGTAGATGAGTGTACTTAACTATTTCATTTCTTTTGACTTGCTTCTTTCAGTTGAGTTTTCCGGGATTTTTGATAAGATCCGTTTTCTTTTTCTGATTGTCATGATTTTCTGTCATTTAATCATTTTAATTCTTCCATCAAAGCATTAGCCCATGGCAGTCCATTGCAAGACCAAGTTGCATTCCACTCCAGGTTCTCTGATATCTTCAACTCGTTGTCTACAAATTTTTCATTTCAGGTGCATCTAGCACGTCTGGCTATAATTTATTTTGCAGATCATTCATTCGGTCATTTATATCCCATATTAAAGTAGAGTACCTGGATGACCGAGCATTCCTTGTTTTTTTTTTTGGTAAACGTTTTCTAAAAATGAAAGCTTGCTAGATCGATTTATCGCCCCCGAAACCCCCTGTTTTTCTCTATTGGAGTTGTTTCAGAGATTCAGATTATATATATATACATATTTACAAGAATTGCTCGTTTAAAGGTATTAAGATCAAACTTCTGTCAATATCACCATGCTTTGCAAAAAAACGAATAATTGGAGGATTTTGGATACATTAACACACCTTAACGTCTATTCAAGGAAATAGAAATCCCCAGAGACCACCGTAATTTGTAAAGTCTCTTAAGTCTACTTTCTGCGCTAATATGTATAATAACGGTAACTTAGAAAAAACCAAAACTTTTTGGACTTTTGGGCTGAGAAGATTTCCCCTCGAAGATTTAGGACTTTTCGCCTTGGAAGAATCCCCTCAAAGTTTTTTGGTTTTAAGCCGGTGATTTCACAAAACCATGGTATTTGTAAATAACCACAGCAGTTTCATATCAGTACATACGAACCAAAGACATATTATTTTTTTCTCAAGGTTCTTATAGACACGTTTTGAGAACACGCTTACTCACTTGCGTCATGGTTTTGCCTCCGTTTTCTATTTAGTGTTCAACCGCTAAAGAAGTTAAGTGAAAAAAATATTAGACTTGTTTACTGACCGATGTGGTTGGTGTACATATAGGTACTATGTTTTGGTATGTTAAAGTTGGTAAATAAGCAGATGTTTATCTGCTTCCTAAGGACAGAGTGAAGGCATTTTTGCATTGGCAACATTGCTCAAAGGGGAATTTGGGGGAATCGTTGCGCGGTAAAAAGAAGAGGCTTGACTTAGTTGCAATGGATATCATTGAGTTCTTTCAAAAATTGGAAATAATTGTTCTTTTGATCGTTAGAGCTTAGTAGTAAGATTTAGTTTAATTTTGCGGGCCATAATCTACCACGCGCGTCCACTACCACATGGTGGTGTCTCGTAATCACTGGTTGGTGATTGTCACATGTCTCCGAAGTTTTGATTCTAGAATATGCCAGTTTTTTTTTACTTTTGGTAGGCACTCGTTTGACCACTACCTATCTCACCGGTTGGTAAGCGATGATGTGTTCGAAGATGGCGCACGGTTACCTAGAAGTAACCCATTCACGTTTAATTTAAAGACTCCCAGGTTGTAGCTATCAGGAAACACAGACTCAGGCAGGGAATTCCACTACTTAGCTGTACGCACAATGCAGTTTACGTCAATAAGACTTTTTAAATCCGGCAACTGTATACATTCTTATATATTTTTTAAATAGGTATATATACCATATTAAAACAAAATGAAGGAAAATTTAAAACTTATGTTAAAAGTACACTTTGTAAACAAGCATATTACAAATTAGAAGATTACATTCAGGATAAGAATGCTTGGAAACATGCTGGTCCTGCTCCATAGGACAATCAAGGGTGTAGACAAAATCCAACTGGTTGATCTATGTATTAACTTTATAGATATACTGTTCCTTTTTTTGTGTTTCTATTTTTCTGTTGACTCACACACTGTTTAATTAATGGTTCCAATGTTTGTAAATATGTGAGTACCATTTACCTAAATTTCTTTAGAAAATGAATAAGTTTACCTCTACTGGTGATACTTTGTTCTTATAAGTAGCATACTCTGGGTGCATCGTCCTCACATAATATTAAATTAATTTTTGTATACCAAATTTTGTAAATCATTATTTGAAAAGAGTAACTATGGAGTTTCTTGTCCGTTCTTCTCCATAAGAATCTACCTTTCCGAATGGACAGTAGAGTCACTTTATTAATGTAATTCTATTATTTTTACTGAACTGTAAACGATGACGTTCAAAAGTGCCGTTTAATGGCCTAATTGAAATAAACGTTTTGACTTTTGACTTTTGACATTACCTATAAAAAAAATAAAAATAATTCTTCAACTGTCAAAAATCCGTCGCCTTTTCTGAAAAGCGTTACCGGACTTCACGACATATTGGAAAATCGTTAAATATTTAAGTGGTATTGCTAAAGTAATAATATTAAATTCCTCAGAAACCTTCGTACCAATACCAGTATTACGCTCTTGCACAAGATTCTAGGAATGATCATTCAGAATAATCACTTAAAAAATGTCCGTTGGTCCAGCAAGGTCACATCGGGTCGAACAAGGACACAGGTCATGGGTCGAATCTACGAAAACAATGCTTTATTTTTACTGTTATATTTTTTTGAAGCCACCGGTTTAAGTGGTTTCCTGTTCAGTGAAGAAAGAGTGAGGCAAAAAATTTACATTTTGGTTGATTGATTTTTGGTATATACTAGGAACCGCTAAATCGAAAACAACCTGATAGTTTTTTCCGGTTACCTTTCTTCTGTAACCTACATACTTACAGCAAAATATTGAAGGAATCTATGGACGTTTTCTTCTCGAGATACCTTCTAGTGCGCTGTCACTGTCTGTGTTCTAGTGTGCAGCCAGGTACCTAAGTACCTGGCTGCAAAAGTTGAGCGAGCAAAGTGATTAAAACATTTTTATGTACATTTTCCCACTTACAATAAACAAAAACCAAGCGTTTTTTTTTAATCTTGAGAATAAATTACTTCTCATTGAAAGCATATCATATCTGACAGAATAATTCGATATTCTGTTGCTAATGAATCCTTTTTTTGTGTAGATCGACAGAGTGTCCTGAATACTAATTATAGTTAGGTAGAATATAGGATATTATAAAAATATTATTTATGAGTTGTCGCCCGCGGCTCCGCCCGCGTGAGTGTCGTATATTTTCCCAAAGCAACATACTCAGACTATAATCTACCGCTGTGCCAAATTTCATCAAGATCCGTTCAGCCGTTCTGACGTGAAAGAGTAACAAACATACATCCATACTCACAAACATTCATCACATATACATATAATACAAGCTACCGCCCGCGGCTACGCCCGCGTTTATGTCGAAAATTATCCCAAGGGAACATATTCCCGGGATGAAAAGTATCCTATGTGTTATTCCAGACTATAATCTACCTTTGTGCCAAATTTCATCGAGATCCGTTCAGCCGTTCTGACGTGAAAGAGTAACAAACATCCATCCATCCATCCATACTTACAAACTTTCGCTTTTCTAATATTAGTAGGATTAGTAGGATAGGATAGTAGAATTCGCGTTTATAATATGAGTAGGATATATATAGTATAGTATTAGTAAGGATTTAGGTACAGTAACTTTTTTTTAAAAAAGACGAGAAAAATTATCAAATGAATTTTCCGCTCTGGGTGGAGCGAAAGGACGTGTCAGACTCTTGCTGATTAAAAACCCATCCGTGTTCCTCCTAACTTTGCGTTCCAGGGCCGCGGTGACTCTTTCGAACAAATTCCGCAACCCTGGTAGTACCGTACCTACCTACCGACTTCCATTTCACACTTCACGTTTTTCCAAGAGAGACGGAATTGACTGATTCGTTCTACGTTGTCCTTTGACTTATAGATTGAAACTGACTGCATTTGATTTTCCTGTAGCTTTACAGAGTCAATGCTCCTTATTTCTTCAATGACCGTATGAGATTTAATAGCTTTATTCGTTACAGTTCTGAATCACTACATCATGAAACAACACATTTTTGACGAAGTTAAGTACGTAAGAATATGAACGTAGGTATATATAAGTCAAGTTATTCGTAGTACTTATTAAGTGAAATATGCTTCGTCATTCGTGAACCACTATGACGGTGGAAACTTTTGAATCATTTTGTTATTATTACTAAGCTTGTTGTTTATATATAGAATTATTTATTCTATTACTACTGAGGAGCTCGTGGCTAAAGAATATCAGCCGCACAGGTCGATCAAGGTTAAGCAACGCTTGCCAAGGTTAGTCTGTGGATGGGTTTCCTCCGTGCCTCGGAAAGCACGTTAAGCCGTTGGTCCGTGCTGCCATTTGTAGATCTTTGGCAGTCGTTACGGATTGTCAGTTAATCAGAGTCCAGTCTTGCCAAGAACTACCGTGTTACCCAGTTAATGGGTTGTGGAGGTCTGGTAGGCAGCCGCTCCACGTAAAATACTGATATTCAGCTGAATCCGGTTTGACTGGAAGCCGACCCCAATATAATTGGGAAAAGGCTAGGCAGATGATGATATATACTATTACCACTATTTTAGTTTTTGTGAATTTTGCAATGAATAATGGACCACTTCTCATCATTTATAAATTTTTGGGATCTAGTCATAGTGAAATTTTATCTTCTCGGGGGCCGAGCGGGCTTAATCAGGTGTGACGTGCCATTTTTTTACTACCATTATGTCTGCTATTTTGGCCGCTGAAGGTGTATTGGTGATATCGATAGACCACGTGAATTTCCGATAGTGCTTGTGGATACCATTCATTTTTGACTTCTTGACAATCTTTATCCCTGTTAGAACATTTTTTTTAAGAACCATTGACTTTGGGCAAATTATCCCATGGGAACATAGGTACTCACGGGATAAAAAATATTCTAACACTTATAACACTTTTTAATCCAATTTGTATCCCGGGCGTATTCCGATTATGTTGGGTATCAACTACCTATATGCGTGCTAAATTTCATTAAACCCCGTTTTACAGTTTTTGCATGAAACTGTAACATACAAACATTCATCCATCCACATTAACATTTTTAATATTACTTAAGTATGATAAATCAAGAAAATGTATTACATTTTATTAAGCCACTTTACCACTTGTTTTTAACCGACTTCAAAAAAAGGAGGAGGTTCTCAATTAGGTTGTATTTTTTATGTTTGTTACCTCATCACTCCGCCATTTATGAACCGATTTGAAAAATTCTTTTTTACGTACGTTCCGATTGGTCGGTATTAAAATACGAAGAAACAGCCAAAAACATCGATTTTCAAAATTAAGTTATTTTATACTTTGTAGTGTTTTTTTTTTTCATTTGGAAGTCGGTCGTATTTTTTGCTAAGGCAACGAGTTATTTTGGCAACCTAAGTATCAGTAAAATACTGGATTTTTGGATTCTGTTTGTGCCTTTACTCATAATAACCAATGACGGCCTTTTAAGGACATGCATGCATACCGAATTACCGATGCATTGTTCTGTGACATGCCCAGTCAGGCTTGACACGCGGCGAAATACAGAACCAAGTCTTTGCTGACATTTTTGATCATGTTATGACAAGTGGCGCTCGTATACGGTGTCAAGTAAAATTGGTCGTATACTAGGTATGAATTTCAAAGTGTTTAAATGTATTTAAATAAATAATACGTTAGTGTAAGGTATTTACGCAATGGTTGACGTACTATAATATTTACATTATTGTATAATATTATGGCTGGAAGTGCTTTGACCTTAGTCTTCTAAAGCTGCGTTAGTAGCTAGCTATGTACTTACACCTGCCATGTATATTTTCTTTATTTTATTTATTATCAGCCTATTCTGACCCTCCGCAGGGCAAAGGCTTCCCTTTCTTCCTTCTATTCCCCCAGCTTTGGGCAAGTGTGGACCCATCCTGTTAATAGGCCTCAAGCTCGTCCCGCCATCTTCGCCTGGGTATGCCACGATTCCGCCGGCCATTTTCTGGACCCACATTGTGGTTGCTTTAGCCCATGAACCGTTCGACATGCGGTTCATGGGCCATGTGATGCGGTGCATGGGCAGATGTGGTTTAGCTTGGCTTTTTGGGAGATGTTAGCTATTTGTGTTTTAGAGCGCAGCACTATGTTCCTAAGACGGGGCCTGCTAGGGCCAGAGCCTGCCAGGGTTGTGGAATTTGTTCGAAAGAGCCACCGCGGCCCTGGAACGCAAAGGGCTTTAGAAGGAATACAGGATTGGTTTTAGTCAGTAAGAGTCTGACACGCCCTTCCGCTCCACCCAGAGCGGAAGAAGTCATTTGATGATTTCCCATCCTTAAAAAAAAGCACTATGTTCCTAACGCGGTCCGTTAATCTGACTCTCAAAATGCTGCGCTTCATTGCTCTCCGGCAAACCTCAAGTTTGAACCTCTGTTGAACTGTCAAAGACCAGGTTTCACCGCCGTGTGTTAGGAATAGTTCGGATTTGTTTTCTTATTTTTATTACACAAAGTGGTATTAGGTATTTGGTTCTTTCTAGGAACAGACGTATTATGTAGGTGTAACGTATGTTACATAATATTTTATCCTTTTATTGTTATCCGTGAATTAAGTAAAAAAATAAATGAGTCTGCATCCTCTATCTTGGGAAATCTGTGTAGCTACTTGTAAATCCTAATATATTCAAATGAATTTGGGTGTCTTAAATTCCGAATTAATTTGCGATTTATTTCTGCATTTCCGTCTTTTAAGGCAGTGACATCTTGTATTGTGAAATCCCGCGGAAGATATAATATTGGTAGTATTTTTTCCTGAATGAACTCATTCACAATCACGTCTAAGTTACCTACACTTATTTACAAATTGTATAACTTAGTAGGTAGATGCTATCTTTTTCCAGCGTGTGCCCGCGAGAAAGTTGGAATATATCCAAAGTGAGCATACTCCCGCTCTACATAGTATCGTAATATTCTTCTCTAAGCACCAGCCTACCTCTTCACCAAAATTCGCTCAAATTAGTTCAGCACTTCAGCGGTTTATGCAAGGAAACGTAACAAACAAACTCATCGAGTAACTTTTGCATTTATAATATAGACTAGCCGACCCGGTGAACTTCGTACTACCTAATACTGATTTGATTACAACACTTTTATGAAGTGAAAACTTCTTTAGGCGCGTTGAGCACTTTTTGGGTTAACAAAAATCATGGAACTCGCGTCATCGTCACCGAACGCTTTGGATGAACAAAAATCATGTAACTCGCGTCATCGTCACCGAACGCTTTAGGTTTCGCTTAGTTTTCACTTCTATCGGCAGTCCCCAAAGACTGTTCCGCATGTTTTCTTTTTCCAAAGGACCTGTCTGTGTGGCTAAAGAGGCGAAAAAAAACAAATGATTGAAACCTGACAATTCATTTTCGAGTTCTTGCGAGACAGACAGACGGCCATTGATTTTTAAATAGACAGATATGGAAACTACGGATGTATATGATTATATCCACTATGTTACGGTTAGTGACTATCACACCATCTTGTCACGGTACATGATCAGCAGTAGGTCTTGCTGTCTCAATCGGTTTCGATTTCTACAACCCGATACATCAGAACAAAAATAGATCTTAGCTGTAACTTACCGACCGGTATACCGTTAACGTATCGTTATACGTAAAACTAACGCGTGGTATATAGTCATGGTTATTTGAGCACTTAAAAGTATCAAGAATGGGCACGATATCATTACTGTTATGTATGTAATAGTCTAACGTGTGACATTGTAGTTGGGATGCCATTAAACCTGTTTTGGAAATGGCGATAAAGCTCTGACGTTGGTTGGAGAGAATAGGATTGTAGATAAATCTACATCTAGCATCTACTGTTGACTACCGCCAAGGCTTCGCGAATCTTGGCTTGATAATTTATTCATATAGCATTAGGTCAAATAAAACTTCTTGATCGTATGCCCTATGAAAACAAGGTACCTACAGCTTCGAAATTCGGAGGAGCTCATGGCTAAATAATAATAGCCAAAAGGTCAAACTTCGAGGTTAAGCAACGTTTGCTGAGGTCAGTACATGGATTACATATAGAATTTCTTCCGTGCCTCGAAAAGCACGTGAAGGCGGTGGTCCCGGCTTTCATCTTTGATATTCTTTACGGGTAGTCAGGTGCTAGTGTGTGCGAGCCAGTGATGACTTATGGAACCGAAATGTGGTCGCTCATAATGGGCCTCATCAGAAGGCTTAAAGTCACCCTCAGGGCAATGGAGAGTGCAATGCTCAGAGTTTCCCTGCTGATCGAATCAGGAATTACGATATCCGCACGAGAATCAAGGTTACCGACATAGCCCGAAGGATCGCTAAACTGAAGTGGCAGTGGGCAGGGCACATTGCTCGCAGAACAGATAGTCGATGGGGCCCGAAATATCTTGAGTGGCGACCGCATACCGGAAAACGCAGCGTTAGAAGGCCTCCCACAAGTAGTACTGATGACCTGGTGAGGGTCGCCTGTAGCCGATGGATGCGAGAGGCACAGGACCGGTCCTGGTGGCGGCGACATTTGGGGGAGGCCTATGTCCAGCAGTGGACGTCTTTCGGCTGATATGATGATGAAGAGTCAGGTGCCTGAAACTCTGACACCAGTCTTGCCAAGGGGTATCTTATTACCTATTTTCTGGTTGTGTAGGTAATTCAGACGCATCCAGTTAGACTGTAAGCCGTCCTCAACATATTTGGGGAAAGGCTAGGCAGATTGAGATTTAAAATTCAAAGCAACGTATTAATAAATCACAATTTTATAAAGAATTTAAAGTTATCGTTTAACTTATTTTAATTTATTAAGCCCCGAGGTGCTGATCTAATTTTAATTGCTTTGATTTCATGTGGCCAAGGCATGACATTGACATTTAAAAAAAATCATCTTCGGCTATATTTCGAGATAATTTTAGAATTTTGGAACAACAAACTCTATTTCAGACATGACAAAGTTGAAATGCAACTGCAACCCAATACTTTACTAGGACCTTATTAACGCAAATAAAAAAAAAACATGTTAATTTTTTCAATGCTGAAGCCGATACTTGAATTGGTGCCGATGAAATTAAATTATCTCAAATTATATTAATTCAAGTATAAGCATTTACAAGTATAAATGTAAACCAAAAATGTAATTATACATGATATAGTTGGATATACGTTAGTATCAAACAACTTGCGTCCAACCTTAGATAAAAAGAACAAGGGCCTGCAGATAAACCAACATTATCCATTATCTACGTCTCATACACAATAGTTATATAAATAATAGTCTGAGAATAAGTACATAATGAGTTCTGATCACCACATTGCATGACCACAATGATATCGAGGATCAGTTCATAATACATGAACAGATTCAGCTTATCAGATTTTATAAAAATAACTTTTGAAAACTCGTTTTCACAATAAATACTTCCTTGGGAAATAACAACAGTTCCCGCCACCGTCTCGAGCCTGTCCTCTAGGTACACGTCCACTTCTGTCTGGTCCGGCGGCGCCAGTTGAATGGGGTTCAATTCCTTGAACGATTTGAATGCAAAAACCTCGTTATTGACTAAATTAACTGGCCACACTGACCGCAAAAGTGAGAAAGACTCGTAGCTATTTAAAATTTATTATACGTTAGAAAAAACGTTGCTACATCCGGGATGCTTGGTTTAATACCGTAAAAAAATATTTCCATCTAAAATCATTCCACCCGAAAGATGTCGCATTGACGGCTCCTGTGCGTCTTGCATCCAGCGGATTACCGAAGCTTTCACTAGGTCATTGGTCCACCTTGTAAGAGGCCTTTCAATGCTGCATCTTCCGGTACACGGTCGCCACTCCAGAACCTATCGATCCTATCTGTTCTGCCATTGGGCAGGGCACATTGCTCATTGCTCATTGCTCATTGCTCATTGCACATTGCTAGAATGCAAATAGAGCTGCAAATAGAGCTTCCGAAGGAATGGGTCTTAAAATGATCATGGACAAAACAAAGTTTATGCTGAATATCCATGTAACATCCACTCCTGCCAAGATCGGAGACTCTACGATCGAACTCTCGAAAAAAAAACTGCTGTTCCTCGAGCATACGCACATAATAAATGTAATAGAATCGGGTATTTTTTCATATTTCGTAATTGATCTCATAGTAGGAGTTGCATTGATTGCCGCCTGAAATTAATGAATTTCAATTAAATGGATGATTAAAGTCAACCGCAATAGCCTTTTTTTTTAACGATGGGAAATCATCAAATGACGTCTTCCGTTCTGGGCGGAGCGGAAGGAAGTGTCAGACTCTTACTGACTAAAACCCATCCGTGTTCCTCCTCATACCCTTTGCGTTCCAGAGCCGCGGTGACTCTTTCAAACAAATTTCGCAACCCTAGTAGGCACTGGCCCCTTTTATTTTGCTGACATCTCTTTGAGGAGCACGTGGAACACAACACGCTGTCACCCCGGGTCTGGGTTTTATCGGGCGGCGAGCCACTCAACGCTCTCCGTCCGCAAGCCCGCGCGGTGGTCGGGAATAACCCTGTGACTCTCGACGTCCGGGGCGTCTTCTTCTGTTGCAGCGGCTGGAGCGTGAGGTTTGCCTCTCCCTCACGCGGCCCGCCTCCTCCTTCACTAGCGTTACTATCCGGAATAGCCTAGGGATGGTATCTTAAAGAACTATGACAGTGGCAGTGAACTTCAAAAATATGTAAAATCTCTGGTAACTGCTTTGAGGAATGCAAATTCGGTTGCATTTTTATAAATGTCATCTTATCTTTAATCTTAAAATGAAGAGAGTATTGGTCCTATGCTTTGCCCTGAAGTCAGTAACCTTCACGGTCCTTAGAAAAGGTAAAGCTACCTGCACCAAATACCAGTTTACTAACGAGGTATTCTGAAACCAGAATAATCATTTTGGTTTTAAATCTTCCTTAAGTGCTTTTAACCTTTGAACGCCAGTGTCAGGCATACATGACAAATATGTGACAAAAAGTACGGCGAATTTGTGGCTTGGCGACGGGGGCACGCCGATGCGTTTATGCTCTGGCGTTCAAAGGGTTAATCCTTCCTTTTTGTCATTTTATTGGAAGGTTAGGTTGCCCTAAAATCGGCCGGCTAGTCTTGACAAAAGGTACATATGTTACCCAGTTATTGGGTTATGAACTGGCTCCACGTGAAATACTGGTAATCTGTATCTGGTCAGGCTGGAAGCTGAACCTGGGGTTGGGTCCGGCAGATTGATCATCTTAGTAGGTGGTTCATCGCTAAATTCTCTTAAAACCAAATCATTATAGCAAATTTCAAAATTGTTTCCAAAAATGATAAGTATTTTATGAGTCACATTTTTCTGACCTTAGTTTAAATGATTTGTGATAAAATCACTAGACCAAAACACGAAAACAAGATGACAAAATCAGTTTGAGGAATATTAATTCTATTATTCATATTCATATTCCTCATCAACCCACTACCTCATTTAAACTACTGTTGAGAATTGTAGATTTCCTCTTTACTAGTTTTTGATTTTATTTATTATATATTTATTTTAACCTTATATACAATAGTGGTACTTGGGCGGACTTAATGCACCAAGGCATTCTCTACCAGTCATCCTTTGGGTTATAAAGACTATACTGTGGTAGGTGTGCAATAAATAAAAATAAGATTTAAAATTAAAAAATTGTTATTATTTTTTTACAAATTGATTGATTTTCATTATTATTTATTGTTTGTTTAAAAGTACTGCTAGGTTTTGCCAAAGTTAATGTAGGAAGTAAAATTTGAATGAAAAACCAGTAAACTGAAACTAATCAATTGAAAGCGACAGAAAAACTGTTAGGCGTCGCCGCGTCGTAATTATTGGCTAACGATCGTACGAGTTAACGATGCGATTTCGTCCCACGACGAGATTAAACATACACATTTATTTAGCGTGTTCTAATTGAAGCTTGCAAATCATCGTGCGAGCACAGGATCATTTTCACGATCATTTTCATCGAGCGACGAAAACGCATCGTTAACTAGTACGATTCTTAGCCAATTTAGGACGACGCCTTTTTTTTTTCTATGATTTTTTGTAAGAATTAAAAAGAAATCAGCTAGTTGATTGTTTATGTCAATAAAATAAATACAAAATAATGGAATTAGGAATGTTTAAAAATATGACATGACAATAATTCCTGCAAGGAGCGTAATGTTTCTATGGCAAAGAAATCACTTACTTCATTACTGTTTAATTATACTTTAAACTTTTTTTTTATTTTCCTTCCATTTTAATTATTTTACAGAATAGCTAAAACTTGATCTATCTATCTAGCCTATTTTGTTCCATATCTGGGCAGAGATCTCCCTCTCCTTCCACACAACGCTGTCCTTCGTTATAATTGGCCAGTCCTTTCGGTCTGAGTCGAGCTCGTCCCGCCATATTCACCTTGCTCTGCCGCAATGTCGATAAATAAAATATGATAAATTAAAAAAAAAGTTTCGTTATTGCAAGCAGAGTTCGTAATACAAGAGTAACAAGAATATTTATATTAATGTACTAGCACTTCGCCCGCGACTTCGTCCGCGGGGATTTATTAGGTTAAGGGGTCAAAACGATTTATAATAATTAGGCAGCCATTTTTGCTGCTGATCCTGTAGTCTCAAGATCAGCACAACTGTTGTGTCCTTCACTCCGTTGGGGGTTGATTATAAAAAATCGTTAATTATGCTACTTTTAGATTCTTCATACCAATTTCCAAGTAAATAGAAGGAAGTAATAATGTCCTCCCTTAAAAACTTCATCACCCCTTTTCACTCCTTTAGAAGTTTATTTTCGAAAAATCCAAATACACGTCACTCATTATTTTAAATCTAAATCATAAATGCCGTGTTTTACTTCATCGGACAAAGCATTAAGATCATTCCATACAAACTTGAACACCTTCTGAACCCTCTGAAGGGTAATTTTGAAAAAAGCACTATGTCACAATTTATTTTTATTTATATAGCAGAACGATTAGCCATCAGTAGTACTATCGATACATAAAGTAAAACGTATTTTATTTTTGTTTTCAAATAAATAAAAAAAATATTCATAAACTCGTTAGCGTGAGAAGCAATAGTAACTCACTAGACGTGACGTAGGTACTTCTCGAAACACACGCATGCGCCGCCGTTCGCTCTTTTCACTTTGTCGGCAAAGCGGCGGCGCGCCGACAAAGTGAAGAGTGATTCATAAATGTTCAGAGCAAAATAAGCTCTCGTACGGCATTAACTTGTCTGCAAGCATGCGGTGAGTGAGGTCCCGCGCATCTCGCGCGGCATCCTATTATGTTAACGTATTCGGTATTGTGTTTCATTAAATCAGGAGTACCTATCAGCTGGTTGATACGCGAAGGGCAACGACCGCGGCTTTGCGCGAAACGAAAACGAAAATGTATAACTAGTGGTTCGAAGTCGCTTTCGAGTTTTGTTTATCACAATTGTTATTCTGCCATTTCTTGATTTTAAATTTATTATTTTTCAATTGTATCAAGACAAACTCACTTCGCTGCGGAAAAAAAAACATTAAAATTTCACGCTGTATAGATAGATAGAAGAAGATAATAATTATAAACTTATCAAACCGAAACGAATACGGTTAACGTCATAGTGACATTTGCATAGCTGAAAACAACAAAATATGGCTGACACCTTTTTAAATAAAATGTTTAAACAAAAGTGCATGACGTACTATCAAACTTAAATAATGTACAAAAGTCAGGAAGATATCTTTGTAAGTAAATTATTATTGATTTATCGCTTGATAAGTGATAAACAAGTGGACCTTAAGGTCCAGACAGCACAATTTACGCATAAAATACTCGACGAACTGTAATAAAATAAAATGAGATGAGTTGAATTCCATTTTTCGGTACTCGTCGTAAATTTATTGAGAATTATAAGATTTCCGCAGACACATGTGAATGTGTTTTTACACTTTTAATGATTATATTATGTTCTCATAAGTTGATAGTATGGTTACTTATAAAAAGGACACAGCAAAACTTTGAAATGAGAAAAAAAAAATCTAGGGAAAAGATATTTGTGTTTTTTTTTTTGTATTATTACAGACATTTTGTATAGTTATAGCTATTATTTCTTCAAATCTGTTAATAATAGTTACGTTCCTTTTTTTATCTATTTCATCTTTTTGTCAACCAATGCAATTTTTCAACTCATTAAATATTTAATTTGACATTACTAACCTAGCATAAAGTCAACATGTTTTTTCTCAATAATTTATGACCTGTTTAAAATTTCTACATTGAAATGATCGTAAAGTCTTGCTTGTTATACGGTTGTATTATTATTATTTAACAGGTATAATAAATTATTTTGTCAATTTATTACCTATTGTTTATGAGCTAGTGCCCTTTAAGTTGTAACGAGGTGATGCAAAAAAATCTCAAGTGTGTTCCAATTTTCTTCACTGAAAGTTCAAGATGAAGGCAATAAATTATATTTAACTGTATTGGAAAGTTTCGTCAGTTGCATAATACTAGCTGCCTCCCATTGCTCCACCCGCGTGCCATTAGTACTTATCATCTTTTATAAATTATGTTCTATGTGTTATTCTTATATATAACTAGTGGCTCGCCCCGGCTCCGCCCGGATGTAATTTTTTTTTTGCATAAGACCTTCTCCTGACAATAATAAACACAACAAAAAAATAATTAGCGCAATTGGTCCAGCCGTTTACGCGTGATGCCGTGACCAAGGGAAATAGGGATTCGTTTTTATGTATATAGATGGTGAAGTTTTATTAAAACCCGTTCAGTAGTTTTTGTATGAAAGAATAACAAATTCATCCGAGATAGTAGGAAGTAGGATAGGATTATTAATTAGCTGTAACTATACCTTGGTATATTAAACTTTTGATAAAAGCTCTCTGCGGGTTACCTAAATCAGTATATACTTCTTTCTATTTCTTTTCTTGACAATGGCAATCAAGACTGTCAATTGTTCTTAATCCTCAATTTTGCAATTGGGTCGTTTCGTAAATAAAAAATAAATAAAATAAAAAAATAAATTTAAAAATCTAACTACTGAACCGATTTTGATAAAATTTCTATAGGACCAATCGAAACGTATATCCTTTCACGTGAGAGAAGAATTTTTCAAATCGGTTCATAAATTACGGAGTTACGAGGTAACAAACATAAAAAAAAATACATTTCTTAATGTATTTTTTTAGGAGGAGGTTCTTACCTCCTCATTTTTTTGAAGTCGGTTAAAAATTGAACTTTCGCTTTGTGTAGGAGTTGATTTGTACTGAATTTTACAATCGTTACCTGCGTAAAGGAATTTTAAATGTGTGTTACTTTTGTAATTAACCATTGTTACTGCTAGGTCAGGCATTATTAACCTATGCTACCAGTGTATTGGATGAGTACATTTTGTTTTACTAATTAAAATATTTTTATATTTGCTTGTTTATCAGGACACAATAGTTCAATGAAAACTTTTTACAAAAACATACAACCGACTTCTAAATATTTTTTATTTAGAAGACTACAAAGTATAAAATAACTTTAATTCGGCAGTCGGTGTTTTTTGTTATTTTTTCGTTTTTTAACAATCACACCCTTCACAGCGTACCGGCGTCATGTTATGTTACGAACTGGTGTAAACAATAGACAAACATGAGATTTCAGCAATCCCAGTCCATTTGCTATCATTTATTGAGGAGTTCCGTTGCCTATCTCGGTCTTCACCAAATTGAAATGAGACTACTCCGAGAAAGTGCTCTTCCAAAAACTACCCAAATTGCTTTAAGTGTGCCTATGAAATTTGAAGAGTTCTCTCTATTTCTCTAGGATCCCATCATTAGATCCTGACTTGATGATCATGGGACCACCTGGGAAGTATAACCTTTCAAACAAAAATCATCCAAATCGGTCCAGCCATCTTCGAGGAATCGGGGAATATACATAAAAAAAAAGGTTCCGACGAATTAAGACCTCCCTCTTTTTTTGAAGTCGGAAAAAGTGGAACATTATCATTAAATGTATTTCTACATTCCATTGATTTTATATCATCGTCTATGACGCAGGGAGCTCCTAGTATTACGAGGAAGGTCTGATGGAGATAACAGTGTTCACAGCATCAATTCATTGATTTAAAACAAACCATAGTGTTCGTAGAATCAATGCGAACTTAAACTAGTCCACCGCCTTGCCCCGCGGTTCATGTTTAGAAACAAGAATTGTTATCATCATCAACATCCATTCGTCAATTAAAACTAGTCCGACGTTGTTGACATAATTATCGTCTCCACTTAACCGTTTATTCGCTTCTTTAAATTAGAACTACACCAATATTTGGCAAAAACAACATAAATGACTCAACCGCTAAAACAAACCACTTTTGGTTTGCAGTCATTCAAAAACTGAATAACGAACCCATTAGAACACATGTGTGATCTCAATAAACCTACAATATCATTCCCATAAATGAAGCTGTAACAAATTATGACGATTCTAACTTGGAATGTGTTCACACGAACTTTAATTAATAGCCTGACTATACATCAATAGGTCTAGGAACCCAAACATGGACTTAAAGGAAACCGCTGTTATTAATTGTGATCAATACTACATTTGTCGTCAAAAAACAGAGTGATACAAATTGCAACATACAAGTTGGAGCAATTTAATATTTAAGCCACGCACAAGGCTCTACTGATTTCTAAATAAACGTTGGGTGTCGGGCTATCACCCGCATATCTTGTACATCGACGAAGTATTTGGTGGAGCAGATCAGTTGCGCGCGCGCGGCGCGTGAAGCCTATCGGGTCACACGCGGCGCAGTGCTCGCTACACCCGCGCGCACGACGCTCGCGTCCGACGCTCCAAAGGCCGCGCACCACAAGTGACAATCAATGTGACCTTGCATAAAAATGTCGTTACCCTGTCATCCAAATATCTGGAGGCAGTACGTGAAGTGATTTATCATAATAATGCCTGAGTGCACGGAACAGTTCACGTTCACCATACCTATTATACGCTACACTATGGAAGCTGAGGACAGACCCACAGACGGGGAGCGGCAGCAGCTCACCAAAAAGATGTCACTGCTGACCCCCGTTAAGATAGAGACTCCGGACTGTGGGAGGAGTGGAAGAAGGTCCTCTGAACCCACCAAGTATTATATACCACCACAGTGCAGTAACAGACTATCACCTAGGAGTGCGCGCAAAAGAGATACTAAAAGAAGCAAAACTGTCCATAAAGATGATTCGCCTACTAAAGAGAGTTTCGGACCTAAACCGTGTAACTGTGAGAACTGTAGGGCCTCGAGCCCGTTGCCGCCGGGCTACGGTCCGCAGACCATGTCTCCTGGTTATGACCAGATGAAGATGTCCCTCTTGGAAGTGCCTTGGTCTGAGGATTACACGGAGGCGTCCAGTGATGATCTCAGCTCGGAGTGGGATTCAGATGTTCCTGAGCCAGCACCTCCTAAGGTAAACATCATTCATAATATACTTTGAGCCAACTTTATAGTTGTCGCAGACATTTTCACATTACATGCCGCAAACTTGATTGAACCCAAAAACTTCTGGCCCAGAGTTCATTCACTAACTTTTAGAATTGGATACAGTAGTACAATCAGACTTGTCACTATACATGGATTATGCTAAATCGTGAATATTCAATTCAATTCAAATCACGCACGTTAATCTGGTTTCTGTTTCAAAACGAATTGTGGTATTATATTTCCATGGACAATTCCATTCGTCTTTTTAGCATTACTCTGAATGATATGATATACTAGGCAATTATAATGGAGATATTAATCTAGCATTCCATTGCTTATATGTCAGGCTTATAATAAAGCTAATGGTTGATTGTCCCTACAATCGTTTTGAAAGTGTCTATGGAGTTCATACTGCTGTTAATGTGATAACAGGCATTGGCGAAACAATTCAATAGGTAATTAACATTGAACATTGAATTGCAAATGCTAAAAGATACACTGTGAATTTGTATAACAACTGAGGGGCCAGTATTTTTTGCCACCTGTGTACATTTTCGGTTAAACAAGAAAATTTAATGACGCAGGTTAAACTTGTACAAGAAGTGACCTATGACGTTGGTGACAAATAATAAGAACATATTTCGTCATTAAACCGGATTTATATGTTTATTGTCTGTATAAGAAAAGCAGATCTGCGTAGTTATCATAATCATAAAATTGATAAACCGTCTGAGTATTCCGGTTTTGGACCGA
This sequence comes from Mamestra configurata, assembly GCA_002192655.3. Classification (NCBI taxonomy): domain Eukaryota; kingdom Metazoa; phylum Arthropoda; class Insecta; order Lepidoptera; family Noctuidae; genus Mamestra; species Mamestra configurata. The sequence continues at coordinate 185,026 of NDFZ01005418.1, forward strand.
CTTTGACCTGATTTGCCTCCTCTGACACCACACGTGTCTAATTTTAGATTCAAACCAAGGATTTAATTAATCATCAAAAAAATTGCGGTTGTTTTGCCCAATTTAATCTTTGAGATTAAGATCTGAAACCAGTTTATTGCTCATTGTAAAAAATCTGTTATTTATAACCAAACCCAGGCAGAAGCATTCCGCTTTTATTTTAAAACAGTTTTCTCTTTCTTTGCTGTTGTAATCACTAAAAGGTCCAAAAACAGACGCTTTTACCTAGACAGATCCTTTACTAAACTTAAATGTTTCATGAATATTCTGAATATTAAAAAAACGACAATGTTATTATCATTCGCAGACGGTCCTTCATTATTATCATCATGGTATCCGCTTTTTTATTTCCATTTATCTAGTAAATCACGGCTATTTATACACGTTTCTAATTTTAACAACTAATTCACGTTCTTGTGACCACGTGGTTGGAAGTAGTGCCGGTTTACCTTTACTTATTATAGAATCAGCAAATCATGAGAATGCTCATGGAATAAATATTGGTTGAAGTATGTTAATATCGTTTTCTTTTAATGCATTTTTCGCGTAGATCTCGAAACGATTTGGGAATAGAGCAATAGCGTATTTTAGTTATTGTTTGGTTTGTTATCTCAAACTCATTTTACTAATTGAAGGATTATTTCTTATTTCGCTTTATGACTATTCATTAAAATTTATTTTTAGCTTGGCATATCTTGGAATTCTCTCCAACTTTTGTATTGTTCCTTCAAAAAATTCAGCAACAGCCATAAAATAACCCGCATTAAGTTGTCTGCAGGTGATGTAACATATCGATACCATTTATCAACGATCGATTATTTATCGATGGTCTCTTGTCGAAGTTTTCGAACAACCGTTAACCGCTGTTGTCCCGGTAACCCACTTTCACGCTTCTCTTATTGTTCTGTGTAAGTGTATTGTAGTGTAATACGGGGTTTATGCAAAGTGCTCCTTGAGTGCATGCATATTATTGAGGCAATAATAGTAAATCGTACGATTTCGTGAAGTGTTATTTTATTGCCCGCCTGTTCTTCATTTTGATTTATCCGATCATATTTGGAGTGGCTTTGTAGCGGCATCAATGCCACCACATGAAAAACTAAGAAACGAAATTTGTATGGCAACAAAAACAACCGCAGCGCCATCTACGACGAACTAACAACGAAATCCTGCATCTCGCAAGCAAAGTTCTCCGTGCGATTTGAACAAATACAACAGTCCGAATATCAACCATCAGGCAGTTGCCTACCAGACACAACAACCGTCTGGTTCGGAAGATCTTATTTTCGGTGGAGGTGTGCGGGATAGGGAGTATGCGGTACAGAGAACCGCATACTCTCTATAGCTTTCTTTAGTACCGCTCTAAAGGGTCTAATTTAAACTATCCAGAGTTTAAAAACTGAAGAGGGTGTGTTATATTATATAACCCACTTTCTCTCATAGAAAACAGCCCTGTGCTGTTGCTGATGCATGTTACGTTTAAAAAGTGAAGAATTCGATTGACTGATTTGGCTGGTCGAATGATTGAAACCGTTTATCATAACAGCCAAGTTCAATCAACTAGGGAAAGACCCCATTTCATTTCCAGTACATCACTGTTATCGCATGCAAAATGTTTTTTACCGTATCTATTTGTGAGACTCTTCTGACATTGTACAAGTTCGAAGCTTTTCGATAAGAATTTGCAAAGTTTTAAGAATGTTTTTGCTCGAGCATCACACATGTACTCGTAAATAACAAGCTCTATAGCTCTATCAAGCAGATCCTAAAGGCCAAATGACAACGAACAAAAAAAACTTAGGTAGTCGATACAAAAAGCCGTCGGAAAAAAAAGAAAAATTTTAAGGTAGTCGATCATTAATGAGTAACGAGTTAATAGGCCACCCACATAGGTACCATTATTCTTAAAATAAAGTAATTATCTCTCGATTCCGCATCCATGACGTATTAAGTAGTTAATAGATTACCTGTATTGCAGATTGATTTCATTCTGTAAAGGGTTTTAAGGAAACCTTTTTAATGAATTCAATTAAATGACGCAGTTGCTGCACTAGCAGGATCTTATCATTTAATTCTCAGTTTATGATTAAAGAACCTTGTTCCTTGTTCAAAATGTATATCGTCCTCACATAATATTAAATTAATTTTTGTATACCAAATTTTGTAAATCATTATTTGAAAAGAGTAACTATGGAGTTTCTTGTCCGTTCTTCTCCATAAGAATCTACCTTTCCGAATGGACAGTAGAGTCACTTTATTAATGTAATATTATTATTTTACTGAACTGTAAATGCTGACGTTCAAAAGTGCCGTTTAATGGCCTAATTGAAATAAACGTTTTGACTTTGACTTTGACTTTGAAATCCATCACTTGCAAATGACTTCTACATTTGGCCATCTTTCATTTTGTTCCTTAAAATCATTCTTAATTGTCAATGATTCAAATACCGAAAATCTGTCTTGTCTTTTCCTCACTATATTGGGATCGGTTTTCAGTCTAACCCGTGCAGCTTGGTACTATTATTTTCCATGGAGCGACTACCTTTCTACCCTCCACAGCCCAGTAACTGGGAAACACGAAGCCCCTTGGACGATTTTATAGCATCTTGACCGTTATCACACTGACTGGTGTTACTTAGCCAAGAGTTCGTCAAGTACAGTCGAACTATTAATATTATAAATGCGAAAGTTTGGATGTTTGTAACTCAATCACGTCGGAACGGCAGAACGGATCTTGATGAAATTTGGCGCAGAGGTAGATTATAGTCTGGAATAACACAAAGGATACTTTATATCTGGTAGTAAGTTCCCTTGAGATAATTTTCAACATTTACGCGGACGGAGCCCCGACGACAGCTAGTATATTAAAACCGAAATTTTGCTCAGTTTCTAGACTAAACATGAATATATTTCAATTTTTCACAAATTAATGAACTCGATTTGTGTCACATTATCATTTAACCAATGCATACCGTCATTAGAGTACGTCATTGAAGCCATGACGTCATTGTAATTAATTACTAGTTCAAAGTTATTTGCAGTAATTAACTAATAGGCATTCCGTGCTATATTGTGGTTTTGTGATTTATAATAAATTGTATTAGGCAAAGAAACCGACGTAATATTTAATCTACAGGACACAAGAGTTTTGACCAAATGTTTTGTAATGTTAAATTCGCCAATATCTGGCCCAAATGTACCTTTGCACGAAACAGCAAAAAATAAATAAAAGAAACAAATGAAAAACTGATACTTAAAGCAGACCTAATTGCTTTCAAAGACCTCGACATTCGACTTACTTCAACAAAGTTATCTTCAATGCGAAAAACGTGTCCTCGTTACAATTTTGCTGCACCAGATAAACTTAAGTACCGGAAAGATTCATACTTTGTACCAACAGTATCGTAATCTTCGGTTTTTTATACTTACCAACGATGTTTATACCACCAACTTCTCCCTCTATTGTTCTAACAAGGACGAAATAATCAGACCAGTCATGGTGACCTAGAGGCTAAAACAATAAATATGGGAATTATTAATGATGTTATGTTATAAGCGTCAGTGTTCATTACTGGGGCCATCATCACGTGTATGCAGCATGTTTTCCTTTCTTCTGATGGTTTTAATTACTTACACGAGATACTAACAATGTTTTAACGTGGGATGGCTAAGAATAGATGGCATTTATTAGTTGAGTCTGGGCAGACAACAATGATGAAAAACATTTCCCTCTGAATGCGGCAGTCTGGTTAAATATTTGGATTAAACTAATCTGTGTATGTGCAGCCTTGCGATGTAATTATATAATAAGTCTATCAAAACTGCATTCGACCTGAAAAATCATATATTCGAATTGCTTTTCAACCTTTTAGCCGGCGTTTTGGCAAAGATCCAAACCACACTTCTTTCACTTAAGCTATAAACAATATTCAGCTAGAGAATAACATTTTCCAACAATTGCTGAAAACCAGATTGATATGACCCCGATTTTAAAAGTATGTTCATCTTTATTACCTCCCACACCAATCGTACCGCAAAGAATGGTCTTCCGTCCACCGTATATTATCCTGACACTAAAAATGGCTTATTATTTCTATTTCTGGCTGTTACGTGACTACTTTAGTTGGAATCAAAGAAGTGGTTTTGAAAATCGCTGAATTTTAAAAGAGGTGGGTTGTATATTCATTGACAATAAGCGGTTTTATGCTTAACATAATAATTACCAATATTTCTTTGTTACGATCTGTAACAGCTTTATTCAACAGAATCCCCTAATTAAACGTGTGTTAATATCATTGAAACTGGAATTGAAGAAATATATTTTTTGTGCCTTTTTATAAATCTTTCCATTGTAAGAAACTGAACGTTGATAAATTAAATAGGAATAAATTGCAATAATTATTGTTTGAAAACAAATAAATAATAACTGCATTATGTGAGCAAGCCAATTCTGATGATCTTCAGCCATTAATCAATGGCATCAAAAAAAAGAGAAAAAAAATCAAACAACAATAGAATAATTCAATCGTGTTGATTGAATTACATTCCGACCATACTACATTAATTGTGATTGGAGACAATCGAGTATATATTGAAGATCTGGAGCATGCACTTATTTACAATCATAGAGTTTATTTACTTTTTGAAGTCTATCAAATAACAGAAAATGATTTTCTGGAACACGTGAGTTGGTAGATGATCCTACTAATGTCACCATAGCAGAAGATATGCTGCCAATAATTTTGAGTGTAATCAGAAGGATCAATAAAATATAATGAAAAAATAAAATCAGAAGAAGCATCCGTTAGTTCTATGAGAACATAATAGAAATGAAATAAAGAGATTCTGAGGGAAAGAAATGAAACCGACAAAGAGCATAGCTATTGAGCGAATGTTTCATAATGAGAAGAGGTAGAACCTGCTGTAATAGAAATTACTTTAGTCAAGTTTTTTCTGTCATTTCCAAAGCTAACAACACGACCAAACGTAACAAACCGATTATTCAAATTGAAATCTCCATTATTCTTTTTGGAGTAGAGCTACCCACGCGTTAAATCAATACAATAGGACATACATACTAACATACGTACCCGTTGTATATTTAATTAATTTTGTTACAAAAACTTGTAACTGCGCAGTTCATATATTCAATTTGAATATTCACTGAAATAAGAATATGGTATTTTCAGGATGTGTATGTAATTGTTAAGGTATGCGTGGAAGATTTTGGTTTCTTTATTGTTTTGAAAAGCTTTATGATTGGTTTCGTACCGATCATAAATGTCAACCTAATGTCAATTCAGTTTTTGAGACTATACAACAGTTTTTTTATTCCATCGTTATGGTGTTGGATAGCGCGCTCTGTTAATTTATGCGCTAAATTATTTTCATTTATTTTATTACCGTTTGTGGTCGCTTAAGGTTTTTTTTTTAAATTTATAAACTGCTTAACTTTAAATAATGATCTCTATTTTAAAACTTTTTGCGGTTACACGCCAAAAGTATTTAAGTATTTGCATAATTATAAGATATTTTAATAATACGGTACTTATAATCCTGATTGGTTAACAAAAAGTTAGAAATGAACAGTTTATGTTCAGCTCTAATACGAAGACACTAGAATAATTAGCTAGAAAAATTTACGGTGAAGAGAGAAGCAAATCTGGTAGAACTTAGTAGTTTTTGCAAAAAGTAACATTATTAACAAACTCAGCATTAAAAACAGCTAGAAACAAATGATAAACCAAATACGTACCTATTAAATTGAAATCAAAATTTTATTTAGGAACAAACATAGGTACGTATAGGTTCTATTTTGGTCATATTTATATTTTTTTTTGCTCCCAAAATTAATGCAGTCATATTTACATTTTGACAGTCAAGTACCTACCTAACTACCTTCCTTCTAGTATCGCAAAAAACAATTATGATATTTAAAAACATGTAAAGATTACATTTTTTAAGAAGTATTTGCTACAGATATTATAACGGAACTCAAAGACAAGTCTTGATTCGTAAAGGTTGTAATTTAACTTTCATTTTGAAAATAAAACTAGTATTATAAAGGCGAAAGTTTGTTAGTGTGTGTATGTTTGTTACCTCTTCACGCGCAAACGGCTGGACCGATTTAGATGAGATTTGGTATAGAGATTGTTTGAGTCCCGGGAAAGGACATAGAATAGTTTTTATCCCGGGAGAACATTTTCGACAATCATGCGGGTGGAGCCGCGGGCGGCTACTGGTTCCATATAATTTCAACTTTCACTGTTTGATTTCTGATAAGTATACCTACCTAGTTTCTGTAGAATTTTAGTACAGAGCTCAAGTATGTGTAGGCAGTTGGTAAAATTGGTCACGTCGCGATCATGATTTGAAGCTATAAATATTTTAAAATTACTAGTGTTTATATTTTACGTGATTGACACTTAAATTGAGCTCAAAGCGCTATTTTTGGACATGAGCGAAGTTCAGATCAGAATTGAATCATCTGATTTTTAATATAGATTGCTGGATATTTAGACTTGTATAGTTTATAAAACTTCTATTTTTTTTTTTTGTTACTTCTGTATGTTATGGAGTTGAAGAAAAAAAATGCCATAATTGCATCAAGATACTTATGTGCGATGTCACTCTTGACACACATTTGTTTTTCCAAATATTATTATAGAATTGGACACATGAATTTGTGAAACATCGCATCCACAAAGTTCAATAAGAAAATATTTGTCTCAAACACGACAAAACTTCGAACGAGTTTAGAATTGAAAACGACTCTTGCTCACCTTAAAATCATGTAAGTATTTAACAGAGACACTATACAAATATGATTAATAACAGTAAAAGAAGAGTTAAACTTAGTAACAGAGTACTAAATAATACTGTTCAAATCCGGATCTGAGATGAAGGCAGTTAGATAAAACACGATAGAATGGTAGTAAAACTGTAACCTATTTAGTCAACTGTATCGGTTTGTGTGGGATCAAAAGCTACTAAAACATTATCTCCGTCTTTAGTTCTTCAGATGGTATCAGTTATAATTTCATCAGCATTCCTAGAATTGCCACCAGTTACTCCGTCTTTAGTTCTTCTGATGGTATCAGTTAAAATTTCATCAGCATTCCTAGAATTGCCACCAGAACCTCCGTCCTTAGTTCTTCACATCTGATGAACTAAGGACGGAGTTACTGCTGGCAATATAATTTCAACAACATTCCTAGAATTGCCGCCAGTAAATGTCAATTATTTATAAATTTCTATCACTTAAGTAGAAAAATATGCCAACTCTGAAGCTATTGCCTACACTAGTTCAACGATAGTATTTCTGATAAATTCACCCAAATTGAGTGATTGTTTGTGTTCAAATATGTCCACTTTAGCATCTGTATTATCGTTTTGGTTATTCTTTATGTCGTTACTGACTGCTGATCCGGTTCCTAAGATAATGATGTATGTCCTATTTCAAACACAGTAAACACAGAGTACTTAGTTGGAAAACACATTATATCAAACGTACACCAGACTTAAATTATGCAACGGTCGTCTGCTCCCATAACTCTGTGATAACCTTTGTGGTCTGTCTGACTTTATATTTGTGTCAACTGCTCAAGAAGTACACACGAAACTGAACTTTATTCCCATTATGTAAGAATTGATAATTATAATTATAAAAAAACTGGAAATTTTCCTAACCTGACGACAAACAACCGACGGTTGATACTTTTATATTTAGACAGAGAAGCAATAATACAGTCGGTTATTGATAAGATTTTTTTGCTTAGTAACCACAATTTGATGTATCGTTCCTATAAACTTTCAAAGGAATTCTAGAAACCCAAAGTATAGGTAACTTTTAGGCTAACGGTAGAGTCTCAATTTAATTCATTTGAAGGTGACTTTGCAAAAAACCCGCCTATCCTTTACAATACGAGCAGGCAAAGATAGTTTTAGTTGTCAAACACATTATGTAAATCATTCAAAATAGGCAGTGCGCATAAAACAACGTAACGATTTTATACCACTCCAGTCTAGACTACGGCTGTCAATGTTTTCCCTATCACAATAAATAAACTTCAAAAATAAGGTAAACTACGGCCGCTTCAGTCACTGCATAGTTATTTTGAACTTGAGTCATTCTAACAGTTTTGTAATGAAACAATGAATGGCTCAGTATAATGGTACTGAAAGTATCGAGTTATACCTAGATAATGAACGCTAAACGAGGCTGATCAATGTTTGCTCACAGAACTTTAAATGCAAAGGAATGGTCTCTAACAGAGAACTACTCGATTACTAAGAGATTTTTTTCTATCTCAAAAGGTAAAATATCACTATCAGCATTCTCTCGTTGAATGGTCAGTCATTAATTTTTTTTTGCATTTTAGCAAGACTTGTCGAAGGTATCGGTAAGGTGACCTCTATCCGTGACACCTCCGAGCATTGAACAATATGGGTCTTAGTCAAACTATCTGCTTGATCATCGTTTGGAATTATTTTTACACTGGCTGCATCACAAATTGCATCATCAGTGTCAATACAAATGAACATTTAGGGGGCTCAGATGTTACACTACTAGCATTCTTCTGTCTTCTGTCTGTCAGAATTTAGTTCAAGACACATGCATTGGCTTTCACTAACGCTATCAATGGAATGATAACAGTTTAATTGGTGAGATAACCTGTCACTTGCCCTGATGCAATCTTTATCTTCGGTGCATTGGACGACCACGAAGCTTCTGCATGGGTTTTTGAAAAACAAATACATTAAAGTGATGGTGATATTGTTGGCGCCAGTAAAACTAGCTATTTCCCGCAGCTTCATTCTCGTAGCGTATCTATCGTACTCGAACCGTGCGCATTTCAAGTTGTTCATGACAATGGTGATAATGTAGCCTTCTCTGCCAGGGTTGCGGAATTTGTACGAAAGAGTCACCGCGGCCCTGGAACGCAAAACACTTTAGAAGGAACACGGATGGGTTTTAGTCAGCAAGAGTCTGACACGCCCTTCCGCTCCACCCAGAGCGGCAGAAGTCATTTATGATTTCCCATCCTTACAAAAAAAAAAACCTGTCAGTGATAGAATTTTCGTGATTACGTTTTAGAAACATAATTAAAAAAACAAACAATTTATACCTCTTTGAAGAGCTCATTCGAAACACAAGCTTTGCATCGTTTTACTTTGCTTGCAAGCATTTATCATCATAAAGGAAATATCATACAGGTATTTGTCATTATTAGCCCAATAAAAACTTAGTTCTCGAATCCTTTCGACTATCAAATGTCAGAATAATTAACTAACAATTTGAACTCCCAATGAGAATGATGTCAGTCTTTATTACTTTTAATTGAGTTGAGGATTCGTTGGAGTGATTCTTGGCTAAGAATAGCCGCTTGTGAAATCGCTTAGGGCTAAAATTAAGTGAATGGCTTCGTATGTTTTTGTAAGCACTACATGTAATTATGCGAATTTTAATCGTTCCTTGTTTTTATCAATGGAGAAATCCTTTAACATATTTCGACCAGATCCCATTTTTTTTTGTAATCACGCCTGGTGTTTTCTTCTCCCAGACTTCTATGTTTGCCGGCATCTTAATTTTCACGTCTATATTAGCTATATCGACTTCGACACGATTTATTGTTTCTTCTCTGTTCTGCTTCTACCCATGGGTGCGATAAATAAGTCTTAAATTCGCAAGTTAAAACTAGATGACAATACCATTCGCACCGGTCCATCGATGCATCTGGCTTTGGCGGTTTTGAGTGATAAGGTGAATATTATTTTATTTTATTGCATTCGGAAAACTTCCAGCTAATAACAAAGCATGCTTACTTATTCTAATATAATGAAAGCCAATTACAAGTTTTCACTTATAGTACAAACCAACAAATACAAAAAACCGACTATAGGTACTTAGACTATAACTATACTACACTATAACATGTTATATGCAATCATTTAGAAATTGGTATTTTTATTTTTATTCATGACAAGCTGTGCCCGTGGCTTCGCTCCCGTCACCTCCCGTCAACCGTTACCTACCCTACCCTACATACCTACCCTACATACCTACCCTACATACCTACCCTACATACCTACCCTACATACCTACCCTACATACCTACCCTACATACCTACCCTCCTTACCCTACCTATCTACCTTACCCTAACTATCTACCTTACCCTACCTATCTACCTTACCCTACCTATTTACCTTACCCTGCCTATCTACCTTACCCTACCTATCTACCTACCCTACCTACCTTTTTTTGTTTTTAAACCTTCCCTGTAATCTGGCGAACAAAACAAAAAAAGAATTAGCAAAATCGGTCAAGCCGTTCTCAAGTTATAGCGTGACCAGGAGAAATAGGGGTTCATTTTGATATAATTATATAAATAATCATGATCGATCAGTGTCATGGTTTATTAGTAGGTATGAGTAAGTATTCGGTTTAGTAGTTTAGTTACAGATTGAAATGTGTTTTAACTAGGTAATTATAATTATTTAATTGTTACTTACGTAAGTACCTACATAAAAATATGACGCACTGGAATTTACGGGCTGGAAAAGAGGACGATATCTCATTTGACGTCAAATCCTTGAAAGATTATTTCCTGTTTTAAGGAAAATTATTTGGCATTTTAGTGGTTTTTAGAATTTTTCACATTTATTTGGATTTCCCAACGGTGCTTTGGTAACTATGCCGTTGGTCCCGGCTGCCATTTGTAAATCTTTGGCAGTCGTTACAGATTTTCAGAAGCCAGAAAATCAGACACCAGTCTTGCCAAAAAGTACCGTGTTACCCACTTAATGGGTTGTGGAGGTCTGGTAGGCAGCTGCTCCACGTAAATACTGATTCATCTGAATCCGGTTTGACTAGGAGCCGACCCAGTTGGGAAAAGGCTAGGCAGATGATGCAGCTATGATCGAAGCAGGATATATCGCCACTTTTTTTCGTTTCCGGGCTCTATGTTTTCTCTAGGCATTTAATCATATTATTTGAAAGAAGAATACCAATCTAGACTTGGTTAGTGTCTTTCAAATCACGGTTAGTATCGTCTTTTATTCCTAAAATTAAAACTTTATCATAAACCAACAGAAAATCCTCATAAATAGGTACACTTAACAGTGAAATGCTCCATATAGCAGTTTAAATCTTATACATAGATCGTATGTAAAGCCTATGTAAACTAGGCGTATTAGCTCAGGCATTAGCTGGACTGCCGTATGTAGCACATACATGTTAAATGCTTCTATAAGGCATTTATCTTTAATCTATATGCATAAGGTGCTATCATAGGTAGGTCCCAATTGTGGAGAAACTTGTTTTTGCGAGTTACAATAAATCTCATACATTTTTATGTAAAACTCTGTAAGGCGAGTGAAATTTTAGATTTTTAGTTTTGGAACAATGATTAAGACTATTTATTTGAATTTAGAACTAGAATTTATAGGTAAGGTAATTCCGTTGAACTATCGTTTTGTTTTTTTTTTAACCTACATTCATTTGTTTTGTTTTACACTCAGGCGGATGAGTTGGATGGCCCCAATGAGATCCCAGTAAGATCCGCGAAAAAATCAGTTGCAGAACCCAAATTGATTTTGTCCACAATATTTCAAAACAAAATTTCACCTTTGGCATGTATTTGGAATATTATTTTATGAATGACAAGCAAAACCATGGTTAAAACTAGTTAAGTACGCATGTCATTTAAAGCCATTATTTTGACCATACTAAGCTCAGTTATGCGAACGCTATTATCTAAAGTGCGGTTAATTCTCCCTTAAGTGGTTATTATCTAAACTTGCTATCATCGAGCCGATTTCTATGCTAAATAGAGTCTCTTTTATGGATTTAAAATTCTTTAAAGTTTATTCATATTCGTCATCATTTGTGTAACCAATTACAGATAAACATACAGCAAATGACATTCTATTATTTACTTTGTGTATATTTGTTATCAACTGATATTATCCCGTTGCTGGGCATGGTTCTCCAGATACTTCCACTCTTCCTGCTGTGTTGTCCTCTCCAACCAGTTCACCATGAACAGCCTCTAGTCGTTTGTGTGATTATGTCACTGGAAAATGGCAGCCTCCGTAAGATTATAAAATAACTTATGTAAACTATCGATAAATTGTCAACTGAACATTTGGAATACTTTTTAGGTATCAAAATTTGATAGTCTATAATCTCTCGAAGTAATTCCGAGACATTGTGGTCTGACATAAAATGGCGACCAATCAGAGCGCAAGTATACAATTTATCCGTTTTCGTGTGATAGTAAACCTGGAAACAAGGCTCTCATTGGTCTATTCAGAGAAAACAAAGACATTAGTCTTTGAGGGGCCAAGTTTCCAATTTAACTATCACACCTCCACCACCCACCTTGTAGACCAGAGTGCTGATTGGTCGCCAGTTTATATCAGTCCACAATTTCTCGGACTGGCACGGATATATTATAGAATACAAATTTTTTATTCGAATAATTGTAGAACAAATGTTCATTTGACAATTTATCGAGAGTTTACAATCTCTGAAGTTATTTTGAAATCTTACGTAGTTTGCAATCATCCGGTGACAATTACAACCCAAAAAATAAATAACCGAACCTGGTCCATGTTTTGTTGTAGACTATCTATCCTATAACCAGTTTTGATTTTGTGGCCATCGCAAACATGTTCATGCCTTTTTCATTTTAAAACCGCAAAAATCTCTTAATAATATTAAATTTACTTAATACTGGTTTTTAGCAGCATTGACGCTCTAACTAAATTACTAAGGTTGCAAATCAATGACAAAAAGATTAGAGCGCGCGGTAAAAAAGTAAAAACACAAATATGCAGACTAGTGCTAAATAATAACACAGGTCGATCTTAAAGGTTAAGCAACGTTTACCGAGGTCGGGACGTGGATTGGTCCTTGTTTTACACTGATACTCAGATAAGTCAACCAACCAACGACGTCTGGGCTGTCACTTGTAGATGTCACCGGAAAATGGCAAACGCCGTAAGATTGTAAAATATCGCGTGAAATTGTAAACAATTTTTTCTAAATAAGACGCAGATATAACGGAAAATATTGTATTTGGATGGTGTTTATTGTATACAAAACGATTTCTCATAATATATCGAGAAATTATTATCTAATCATGATTTATTACAATCTAACGGAGTCTGCATTTTTCCGGTCACATGGATATTGGACAGTCGTTGCGGGTAGTCAGAAAGCAGAAAATCTGACACCAGTCTTGCCAAGCGGTATCGTTATACCCAGCTAATGGGTTGTGGGACTCAGACCGACAGTCACTCCACTGCAAGCCAAACCCAGCATACATTGTTGGGAAAAGTCAGGCACATTGATTGAAATATAAAGACTTTGTTTAAAATCTTTGCTATATAAATGACGTATAAAACCGTCTCATGTTTTTCACGCTATAATAAAAAAACAGTATTCCGGTAAACACGTTAGTTTACAGGAAAACACGTCAAATTCGACTAATTACTGCGTTGAACACAAATTTCGGCTAACACGATGCACGCCACAACAAAACATTCGAAAAACAAACAGTCAGACCGTGTTTGGTTTTTCCCGGATTCAATTAATGAAGAAGGACTAAAAGTTATATTTTAAATAGCTTTCGCTGAGTATAATAAACGAATCTATTGACTTGTGAAAGGGTTATAAAGATAATTATTACCAAATAAATTGATTGAATACACTTGATAACTTCGTAAGAAGTTGGGTTAAGTATGATGATTCAAGCTGAAATTTCATTATCCAAGCTGTAGCTGGATGACACGTCATGATTTGAAAAACAGAATACGTTTGAAGTGTCAGAATCTGTAAGTGTGACAGTGAATAGGGTACTTCTAGGCAAGCGTGGGCTATCGTCAACCACATCATCGCCTTTCATCGGGTGATATAGTAGTCAAATTCGAGCCTTAAATAACCGAAATAATTTCACATAAAAACTTCGATTTCGATAACTGATTCACTATATTGAAACTTATTAATAATTCCGGAACAACACATTTTAACGGGAGCATTGGATTATGCAGTCCATGATGTCACCATAATGACGTATGCGCCGGCCCCATTCGAGTACACCTACCTACGCTTTCACAACTTTCCATTTAAATCGATGAGATGAATGGCCATAAATAATATTGTATTTGAATTTCATATCTCTTAATACCAGTGTTTAGTTTAGGTACTGTCACATTCAAAAGACATTTTTTAAATAAAAAATTGCAAAAAAATGGTGTTTAGTATATTTTGCAGAAGCAATAAAATTTGAAAATTTTATTTAAAATCGGCAGTATACATACATATTATGTATTTTAGGATACTAAATGAAAAATAAAATTGTTATAAAATCATGCATGATAAAAAAATCAGATTAGAAGCAAAAAATTGTACAATGGTTGATTTTACGAAAGACAGACCGGGCTGTCATCCATTTGTTATAGTTCGTACGTCAAACTGTCTCATCTACGTCTCAGTATTGTCCTCAAGTAATAACAACAGGATCCTTCATCGTCAATGACGTCATCGTTTTTTACTTTTGCTCGATTTAAGACTGCTTCCGTATGTAAATAAATATAATGAGGCCTTAGTTTTTTTAAAAAGCATGTCGTTCTTGTTTGTTCCCTATGCGGGTCATTGAATGCAAAAGAAAACAATTAAACGATCAATGAAACTGCTACTTTTCTCCATAAAAGTATTTAAATTTAAAGTTAAAAATCGCCGACAAAATAATATTTTTATTTTGTATGTCCTTATTTTTGAGTTCATAACGTACTTACAGTGTTTATTGATGAGATTTCATGAGATATTAAGATAATTTTACTGTCAGTGTGTTTTTCGTAAATATTACTGCTTGGCATTTAACTTCTGTACCGCTCATTTAAATAAATACTTACTTTATTGTTAATTCCGCTGGAAGCCCTAATTATGTGAAATGTCATGTGTATAAACTTTTTTTTTTCTGCGAAAAAATACATGAAAGCACGTGTAAAGTGTCACCCTGAAATGATTACAATGTATTTTCGTTGAATATTAATTGGTTAGTTATTTTTAATTATTCACTCGTTTTTCGAAAGTTTTTAATTAATTATTTTTAATTATGGTGCTTTTATTATCGAATTTAATTTTAGCAGATACAACAACTTAACAAAGTAGATAAGTGTGCAACAGACTATGTTACTTAGGTACACGAGGAGATATCAAAGTGTTAACATTGGACTTGCATTGTAACCAAAGATAACTTGTAAGTGGCACTTCATATTACAATTAATTTACGTCACGTTTCTGCATACTTGTTCTGATATTATATTATCATAAGCACATTTATTTATAAACCACCTACTCTGCTGCGGATTAATGCCAAGCTGAAAAAAAATATGAATTTTAATGTCCATGAAACATTTGTAAACTATATTAAAACCCAATTACAAATATTGTGTACTCATATGAAATTGAAATGGATGTAGCTGATGAAATAGCCTTTAAGCGTCCTGAGATTTATATTATTGTTTGAATCACTGTCCCGATTTCAGTAAAAAAGATTTATTCATTTTCGCAAATGTGCACAAAATATTTGCTACCCAGATGGTAAAATAAGGGATAAAAAAGCTAATTGTTTTTATTGTTTCTTTTAAATTAAACTGCGTAACTGAGTTGATGGTAACCCCAGTAGGTTATTTAAATACTTATGTTAGGGCTACCTCGCTTCTTCCCATAGTATCGAATCATCACTATTCTGTATAAAAAAACATACAAAAAAAACATGTAGTCTAATTGAGAACCACCTCCTGAAGTCCGTTAAAAATATGAGCATACCAGACAGTAGTCACGACACAAATATTATATGACAAAAAAAGTGTCCCATACTTAATCATAAACGCATGCTTAAAGTATTAAAATAGTAGCTAAACATAGTCCATCGTCGTAATTAAAGAAATCACTTACAGTGTATTAGTACGCAGATCACGTTTATACCTGTACTCGTATAGGCACGCGACGCGGTGGTCCCTGATATTAGCTGCGCCATTTTTGTGCACGACTGTACGTGGTTCGAGTTACGTAATTTGGTATTATGCTTTTTAGTGTCTGTTTATTAAGTGTTATTTTTAAATAGACGTTTATGACAGGTATAGATTATGTCTTTATCTATGTGCATTTAGTACACATGTACTTTTGGCCGTCTCGGCCCAAGCTCTACCGGACGATTCTGTAAACATATCGAAGTGAAGGCTTGGGTGAAGTGATTACGAGGTGAGCTGTCAATCCATATAATCAAGATGGAATGACAGCTCACTCCGTGATCACGTGACATCTTGGTTGTATGGATTAACAGCTCCCCTCGTGATAACTTCATACAAGCCTTCTTCTTCTTCTTCGACATGTTTACAGAATCGACCTGCAGATATACGTACATTCAAAGTATAGAGGTACTAACACTACTCTATTCCTCACATTTTGTTAGTGACAAAATAACTAAGGTGTGGCGGGTCTTTGGATCTTGGAATATGTGTTTTTAGAAAAACTTATAAATCGCAATGTCGTCTTGTCTCCAAAAAAATCGCAAATTAAGTGATTCTAGATATTAATGATCCTCTTAATAACATCCTTAAAATCTAAACAACCCAAAACGAAATAAATATCAGTATTTCCATTCAAAATAAGCTCACCAGTCTATTAAGTGAATGAGCCGACACTCGGCAATCCAATTAGGTATCGAGAACACTAGGTAATTTGTCTAGTTAAACACGACCGAGTAACGAACCTCAATGAAGTCATGCGTCACGCCAACGTCACAGATAACAAAATAAACTAGAAAGCCCATCGCTATCTAGTAAAACAATGGAACGCATTGAATGCAGTTCAGTTTATAGATAATTATACGAGTTGGATAACAGATAGCAAAAGTAATTGACGTCCGAAACAATGATAGAAATAAAATGATAGTGCCACTAGCTTCTGCTTACGACTTCAGTCACGTCGGATATCATCCCAACGGAACATACTCCCGGGATAAAAAGCCTATGTGCTATTTCAGACTATAATCTATCTCTGTTCCGAATTTCATTCATTCAGCTTCAAGAGTGATTGTTTAACAAACATACATTCATCCATCCAAACTTTCGCAGCCCATTGCTATCTGGTTAAACAATGCAACGTATAGAATGCAGTTCAGTTAATAGATAAATTGTCGGAGCAGGATAACAGACAACAAAAATAATTGACGTCAGACACAATGATGGAAATAATTATAGTGACATTATGTAGTTGGTGTTGATTGGTGACGGTCAGTGTCGCCGGGGGCGATTAGGTAGAGGAGATAATATGATGTTTTCGCTTGGAAACGGGCTTGGAGTTAGGCGGTTTTTGTAGACTTGGGGCTGGTCTCAACAACGTATATATCTACCTTTAACCAACTGTCGAATTAGCTACCAACAGTAGCTGAAACGTCATGTTTGAAAGGCAAAAATGACGTTTAGAGGTGGATACGGCATTTTTATCAAGATTGGCAAATTACAAAAAAGAAAACTCCCCAACTCTACAAATGAAGGTGAAAGAGATACCTATTTTAAAGGGGCTTCTTTAAAACAAGTATCGGCATTTACTAATCTAAGGAACACAGGGAACGCATTAGCGAATTAAATTTTCCTATAATACTGATGAACAGTTATTGTATCAGATGAAATCGATTTGCTTTTGTAAACACTTCTGCTACTCCCGTAGTCCCTTTCTAAACAGAGGTTTTAGAGCGAGTTTTTAAACGTACTCGAAAATGTATAGAAAAATAAGGTTTTCTGTTACTGTCACCACTCGGCACTTATTCAGTGTCAGTAAATATATTTGACTAAAAAAATCTAATTAATCTATCAGATAGATTTCCAAAGAATATTGGACATGTTTTTTTTGAAAACTCGTGTGGCGTCACATACCAGCACACTTTTTACTGGAAAGTGACGTTACAAGCCCCCACTCCTTATCTTTGATGCGTTTTATCTTCGATGCGTTTTATTTTCTTATTTTTGATGCGTTTTATTTTCTCCTTATCTTCGATGCGTTTTATTTTCATATTTTTGATGCGTTTTATTTTCTCCTTATCTTTGATGCGTTTTATATATATACATTTCAATAAAAAATACGTGTCCAATATTTTTTCATAATCGAACTGACGGACTAAATAGAATCATATTGTAAACCCAGGCAACATCCCTATTGACGTTAGCGCGAGCAAGTGGAGTAGGTACGTATAAAAACTCGCACTAAGGTCACTGACGTCAGCGGACTAGTGAAATTATCCTTTCATTTCACTAATTTCAGTTGCAAGTACGACTCTGGTGTCTCTAACTAGGTCGCCTGCACATTTTGTGAACTCACATTATTTAGCCGTTATCCTTTAAAATAATACATCTCTCGGAAAATGTTGTTGTGAACAAAATACTTTCTAATATTTTGTGTCATTTATGGATAGGTGTTAGGTATAAGAAGATGGTTTTTTTATGATTTATTGCAATTTGCAGATGCACTTTCAACTTTCTTTTGCGTCAGCGTCGCTGTAGTGAATAGGTAACAGATTAAATAAGAAGTTATTTATTTGTTATTTATTATATAAGTACTTTATTGTACACCTCATAATAAGAACAGGACAATCAAACAAAAAATAAGTGTACAATGGGCGGTCTTATCGCACAAGGCAATCTCTTCCAGACAACCTTTGGATGGATTGAACGAAGGAAGATAGATTTAGGGCTGTCAGTGTACAAACGTTTTAAACAATTCTGATTAGGTTGATTAGAAATGTTTTGACAAGCATTTAAGCACAACACCAAATTATCTAAATTTAATTCCTATATTTTTTTCCGCAGTGCAGTATCTTTATTAAAATTAACACACATTGAAATAGTCAAAACACAGAAACACTAGTCGATGGTGTTAGTGGAAATGGGCATACATTTTAAAGACTGGGCCACACCGTGTACATGTGCATTTGCAGTGCGGACTGCGTGTAGGTCTTGAAACTGAATATGACCTGTCACTTCAAAGCACCGACATAGGCAGGGGTTCATGCATGATAAGTCCTCATGCACGGAATACACGTGTATTGATCGGTGTGGCCGCACCTTAAGATAACTTGTCTTCAATACATACATAGATAGTCTACAAAAATATGTTTACCTAGTATATTAAATCAATCAATTAATTGAAAGTCTATCAATATTATTGCAAAAATAAATGGACGTAAGTATCGATAGTTTATGATCTAATTAGATTTATTGATGATTTTCCGGATTTAAAGGTTACAGATTATTCCTTCTTGATTATGGTATTCTAGTGATTTCCACTTACTATTTTTTACTAAGAATTACTTTTCTGCTTTTAGCTTAATTAGCCGCCACACTTAAATTTTCCATTAGTCTGATAATATTTATTTAACAAACACTGTAAGGAGGAGGAACAGAAAAATTGATACAACCGTGATTCTACAGAAACCTACAACGATAAATATGTATATACCTTTATATTTTTGATCATTTGAGTTTTAATCTGAGTTAAGTAGGTAAGTACGTGCATAGAAAGCTACGTATTTTCTAAGATTTTTTCTCATAAATAATCTTCATGAAATCTGCGACAACTATATTTATAGTCAGTAAAAGGTATCAAACAATACCTAGAATTTGTTTCGACTACGAACAATATTTAATAAACATTCACACACACACACACAACACACACACAACACACACACAACGCACACACAACACACACACAACACACACACACAACACACACACCACACACACACCACACACACGTCACCATCATCATGTCATCATTCGTATGACCTGGGAAAATTCGACAGACACAACGATTCGGGAAACAAGGTGATAAGAGCCCATGATATGAATTTTCTTTAATGATTATGACGTACATGTTAATTGCTGTGCATTATACGTTACTTCATTTGTTACTAAAGGAGCAATGAACTCCACTCTCACAAACAAGTGACTGTACCTAATTAAACTTAGACATAACTGCAAACAGTGAATTATAAGCGTATAACGTTATCACTGCTGCGACGCAGACCGTCTTTCTGTGACAGAGAGTGGTCTAGCATCCACCACGCTAGCCCAGTGTGGTTTAGTGGATATCACATATGTAGTCTTTTATATTTGCGGATAGCTATCTATTATTACTATTACTATTAGTCTCAAAGGAGAAAAGTGGTCAACAGCCCTTGTGCGCTATGGTACACAAAAAACTTTGGATGAAGGGTCATTTCGTCTTGGTATAACAACGCGTCTGAATAATCTACATACTAATATTAAAGCACAATCGAAGCGAGCGATTATTATAAGCATCACCTTTGTACCTATTTTTCTGTTCCCTTCTTCTTATCTATTTGTTAAATGTGTGTACATAAACTGTTAAATAAATAAAATAAATTAATTAATAATAGCTATGTTTGGCCTTACCATCAGTAAAGCCTGTGTCCTGCGCAAATAACTAAAAATAATAAATGAGTAAATTAATAGTGCTACAATGACGTCCGCTAAATCTAAAAATATGCTGATTAATGTCCTGCATATTTAATTGGACATTTTCAATTAGCTTTGACGTATATTTATTAAACTTTTAAAGGACGTACTTTATGGTAAAAGTTTTTTTTTTACTATGACCTCTCGCCCTTCAGCACTCTAAGGCTGAACTGCTTAACAGGACTTAAAAAAAATATATAATATGCATATTTACTTAGCCTTATACCGATTGCGATGTACAGACGCCAACACATCAAACTACAACAATCTGTCAAATTTCTTTAATGGACTTTCTACTTTATTGCTACAGTTTTAGGTTCAAGGTTTATTGGGAAAATTTGACAGTTTCGGGTAGCTTGATGTGCTTGCGTCTGTACCTACTAAGATTGATGTTTTTTTGAAGTGAAAACTTCTTTAGCGGTGTTGTGCACTTTTTGGGATGGGTAAAAATTTTTAAACTCGCGTCAGGACACGTGACCTGATCGAAAATTCGTAAGACGGAGGGAGAGTAGACCGCCGTGAAGTGTTAAATTTTTAATGTAATATATATTGTCATGTTTGTGTACGATAGCGCAATAAATGAATATTGTATTTTACCACATACATTAGAGTACTTGTATACTGATAATTAATGCAATCCGAGCGAAATTATTTCCTAACCATTCCAAAATATCAAAAATGTACAACGTTAATGTTCAAGTTTTCACTTCTACCGGCACTCCCGGAGTGCAACCCGTTGTTTTTTTTTTCTATATCCCGTGCCACCTATTTATACGTTCTACGCGCCAGATATTTATGAAGCTTAACACAACACGTCAGGTACCTACGCAATTAAAAATAAAATAATAACTGACTTCGCGTAGGTATTTACTTATAATAAACACGATATATTAATAACTTATCTACCATAGGTACAAATAAATAACAATAAGCCAACAATGTAACTTTATAATCGAATTGAATTCCATAAAACAACAGTTTTATAATATAAAAGTATTTCTATACATCTATACATAACTTTTATTGCACACGTTCCGACACGCGATGTGCAATAAAAGTTCAGATTGTGGTATTTTTGTACATTGAACTGGTCAAAGATTTGTTGCCGGTATCATCGTAATCCTTATCAAATGCCCCTTGACTCTAATTTTATGTCATTAACTTAACTCTGTACTTCCTGTAATATGTATCTACGTCACTAGCGTCACTACACGATCCACGTGACCATATGAACACATGAATGAAATTGCTACAACAATCTTACGGAGTCAGCCATTTTCCGGTGACAAAGACAAGATTTGTTTCTGATATGTAAGAGTAACACTAACAATGTAACTGTTTGACTGGCCTGTTGGTCGAGTGGTTAGTGACCCTGACTGCTAAACCGGATGTTGTGGGTTCGATTCCCACCCAGGACAAATCTTTGTGTGATGAGCATGATCATTTGTTCTGTGTCTGGGTGTAATTTGTCCATAATATGTACGTATTTAGAAATATATAAGTATGTTTATCAGTTGTCTGGTTGCCATTGCACAGGCTCTGCCTAGTTTGGGATCGGATGACCGTGTGTGAGTTGTGCAAAAAAAAAAAAAATAATAATAATAATGTCAATTAAGTATTATTAAAAGGCACACTGAAAAGAACGTACCAGATATTCGTTTACTCACAACTTGTAACTAAATGCACTGCAATTACTGTGCTCATATCAAACCGTTTCCTCTAATTAATTTTGCGACCAACATTATTTTCGTATGTCGAACCACACCCGCGGCAACGACTAACCAGACCCGGCTACTTACGACCTACGATTTTAAAATGGCGTCCGAAAAAAGCGTAATGTTGCACGTTTACGGCCTAAGGCATGTAACGTTTAAAGCTAATAAATCGAGTGATTAATTGTATCGCGTTCCTAACCTTATTTAGGAAGATAATCGGCTCCATTGATTTTTTGTTCGTATGGAAGAATAATTGAACGTGATACGTATTGGTTAAGGGTTTGATTGGTGTTAACGTTGCCGGCTAATCGATTTGATTGATGTGTTAGGATTTGAGTTCAATGAACTACTCTTGTGACGGTGTTTAATCGGATAAAGTACCTATAGATATCGTAATCAGTAGCGATCACGATTTGTAAGAGAAAAAGACATACTTGTAAAAATGACATAGGTATATCATACAACTAAGGCATTATTCCAACAATGACAAAAATTACTTTAAAAATCGCATTATAAATTACAATGCGATTTTTTCAGAAACGTTCCCATGTTGTGTTAAAAAAAAATTAAAACAAAATAGACCTATATTAAAAAGAAAATTTTATCGTATTGCTTATTAAAATAACCCACTGGTGTACTTATTTCTTTAAGAATCCCACAGATGTCTCTATTTCTAGATTAACGATGAAATAAATTGTGTAAGGAGCTGATTAAAACATTACTGGTTCAGTTGAGCATGCGACAACGTAAATAAAATATATTGTGGTCGTCTGGCCTCATATAACTGACGTTAATGTTGTGCAGCTGAGTTTAAGAACGCAATTTATATTGCTGATATACAAATAAACGCATTGAGTTGTACGCAGTCAACTAGCTTAATCTGCCGTTTCATTAAAAGCCTAGCCTTTTCATTGAACTGCACCGTTTAATTAGCGACATAAGTGACATGGTCAAGTCAATAAACGACATTGAACCAAAGAGTGACATCTTTGGTTGGGTTAGACGGAAAAACCGACATCTTTTTAGTAAAATTAGTGATAGACATAATTTTAATACTAGAAATAAAGACAAATTAGATCAACCATTTTTTAGATTAGCTAAAGTCCACACTTCTTTCATGGGGTATTGTGTTAAATGTTACAACAAAATACCTTCTGACATATTAGAACTAAATGAAAGAAAATTTAAAACTCATGTTAAAAGTACACTTTGTGAACAAGCATATTACAAATTAGAAGATTACATTCAGGATAAGAATGCTTGGAAACATGCTGGTCCTGCTCCATAGGACAATCAAGGGTGAAGGTCAAACTGGTTGATTAATGTATTAACTTTATAGATATACTGTTTCTTTTTTTNCACCCTAATAAAGAACATTTTTAACGCCTGGGAAGAGTCGCAAGATGCCATTGGAATATTCTGCGACCTCTCGAAAGCGTTCGACTGCGTTAACCATGAGACGCTTTTGTTGAAACTTGAGCACTATGGGATTAGGAATAGAGCCCTTGGTTTACTTAGTTCATACTTGATGGGCAGACAGGTTAAAGTTCAGATAAACGGTGTAAACTCAATAGGGTCGGAAACGACAATGGGCGTTCCTCAGGGTTCAATATTGGGTCCATTCCTTTTTTTAGTTTACATAAATGATTTGCCCCAATTACTTAAAAATCAACCAAAGATGGTGTTATTTGCGGATGACACATCATTAATATTTAAAATAGACCGACGTTCACAAAATCTTGACGACGTCAATAGCTCTATTCATCAGGTCCAAAATTGGTTTACGGCAAACAACTTGGTTTTAAATAAAAAAAAAACTAAATGTATTAGATTTTCTTTACCAAATGTTAAAAGTAGCGAATGTGACATCATATTGAATGGAGAAAAACTGGAGTTCATTAATCAGACGGTTTTCCTAGGTATCACATTGGACGAGAAATTACAATGGGGGCCTCATATAACATCTCTTGCGGGTCGTCTAAGCTCAGCCGCGTATGCTGTTAGAAAGATAAGACAGTTAACAGACGTAGAAACCGCACGTTTGGTCTACTTTAGTTACTTTCACAGCATTATGTCGTACGGTATTTTGCTGTGGGGTCGGGCTGCTGACATTGAATCCATATTTATTTTACAAAAGAGAGCTGTCAGAGCCGTTTATAATCTGCGTCGCCGTGATTCTCTTAGGGAACTTTTTAAAAAGATTAATATTATGACAGTCCCTTGCCAATTCATTTATGAAAATATTATGTATGTGCGGAAAAACCGACATCTTTTTAGTAAAATTAGTGATAGACATAATTTTAATACTAGAAATAAAGACAAATTAGATCAACCATTTTTTAGATTAGCTAAAGTCCACACTTCTTTCATGGGGTATTGTGTTAAATGTTACAACAAAATACCTTCTGACATATTAGAACTAAATGAAAGAAAATTTAAAACTCATGTTAAAAGTACACTTTGTGAACAAGCATATTACAAATTAGAAGATTACATTCAGGATAAGAATGCTTGGAAACATGCTGGTCCTGCTCCATAGGACAATCAAGGGTGAAGGTCAAACTGGTTGATTAATGTATTAACTTTATAGATATACTGTTTCTTTTTTTTGTGTTTTTATTTTTCTGTTGACTCACACACTGTTGTTTAATTAATGGTTCCAATGTTTGTAAATATGTGAGTACAATTTACCTAAATTTCTTTAGGAAATTAATAAGTTTACCTCTGCTGGTGATACTTTGTTCTTTAAGTAGCATACTCTGGGTGCATCGTCCTCACATAATATTAAATTAATTTTTGTATACTAAATTTTGTAAAATCATTATTTGAAAAGAGTAACTATGGAGTTTCTTGTCCGTTCTTCTCCATAAGAATCTACCTTTCCGAATGGACAGTAGAGTCACTTTATTAATGTAAAATTGTTATTTTACTGAACTGTAAACGATGACGTTCAAAAGTGCCGTTTAATGGCCTAATTGAAATAAACGTTTTGACTTTTGACTTTTGACTTAGGTCGCTGGAAAAACGGCGCAGTTAAATGAAAAGGCTAGGAAATCAATTAAACGGTTGATTAAGCCATTTGGCTGCGATACGTATATGTCTCTTTTGTATCTGAGAAAACACGAGTTTGTCTTAGGTTTCGAGTACCTATGGAATGCTTTCAGTTCACTGACTGTCTGCCTGTGAGTATTCTCAAACTTATATTGTGTACATAATAAAGAGTATTCTATTCTATTCTATTCTATTTTATTCGAACGTTCAAACCCAACTAAGAAACTCAAGTCAAACCTGGACTTACCCACGAATTCCGAGTCAAGAATTTGAAGTTAAATACTAAACTGTCAAACTCTACTTAAACTTGAAAATCTGTCTAACTTTGGCAATTAACTACGGTTTCGTACGTTTTTAACTTCAAATACTTAATTTAGAAACTGGCTTTCAGTTGTTTATAGCCTCTTGTTCATTATGGTTATAGGTACACGGCTTAATACAGATTTCATGGAGCACTTAAAAAAGTTACATTCACTACTTAATTTTACTCTAGTAAATCTTTAAGGAGCTCCACTATTAGAGCTGTAGACCCTCCTTTAATAAATACCTCTGCATGTTTATGGAGTGTGCGAAACAAGACAAGTGCGTACGCGCATAAAATCACGAGATTGCAGCGAAATCGTGACTAAACTTCACAAACTATCATTTTACTTACTAAATTATTCAATAATCGTCAATAAATCGCACAAAAACGATTTTATGTGTATTTATAAGCAATTATGTTTTGTATCTAATCAGACAATCTCGATTGGTGGGTTTCTCTATGTGCTAGTCGTTTAGAGTGTAGTTAATATATTTTGTTAATGTCCCACTAGAGGTGTATCACGTTCTGCGAATGTTAGGCCTTGCCTGGATTGATTGACATTGCAATCAAAAGCTTTATTAGTTTGTACCTACTGATTACCAATGTACATTTACTGAACTTTTAGGATCTTAAATGATGAACCATTCTTACCTAAATTGTATATCAAGAAAATAATAATATATCAGGCTTCTTCTGGGTAAGCTCGCTCCATCGTCGACTTTGTCTCTGTCATCTATGACCTAGACTAGAGTCAAGAGCAAAACCATATTAAATAAAAAAAAATAAGGACCATTCAAAAATAGAAATAATCAAACATACGAAAAAATAAGTGAAACATTGAATAATTTAATTGCGCCGAATCATCGTATTTCTTTTCTTTAATTCTGAGGTTCTTAATGAAAGCTCTGGTTTTTTTTTCGATACCTAACTAAGAAAAGACCTGGTTCTCAGTTTTTTAACTTCTTTCGTAACTGATTGCGATTTCTTCCAAAATAATAATCGCTGCCAAATCTCACGACAAATCGACAGACATAGACAAAGCTTTATCAATAATTATCATCTAATAAATAC
The DNA here is from genome assembly GCA_002192655.3 of Mamestra configurata. NCBI lineage: Eukaryota > Metazoa > Arthropoda > Insecta > Lepidoptera > Noctuidae > Mamestra > Mamestra configurata. The sequence goes on from NDFZ01005418.1 coordinate 211,757, forward strand.
AGAGTACACGCCGTCTGCATTCCAGCAGTGAGACATTATGCGTCACATTACGGACAGAATTTGCTGATGCAGTCAGCTGCTTGGGTAACCGACCGCTGTTCACTTGAAATAACTTAAGACATTGGTTTATAATAAGTTATTGTGTAGAAAGAAATAATAATAATAATTAAGCAGTGTACAAATACTAGTTACTAGCATTTTCCCGCGACTTCGTCTGCGTGAAATATTTACTTTTGGCATCCGATTTTATTTCTAAGATTCATGGTTTTATCTTTAAAAATGACGGACTCCCATACAAACCTTTATCCCTTATTTCAACCCCTTCAAGCCTATTTCGTGACAAAAGGTAGCCTACGTCCTTCTACAAGTTCTAATCTATCTTTGTACTAAAATTCATCAAAATCGGTTCAGGGGTTTAAGCGTGAAGAGGTAACAGACAGACAGACATACTGTCGCATGATAAAATATTAGTATGGATATTATATGTTATGGTTTCTGTGTGTACATAAATTAGAAAATAAATAAAAAAATAAGGATAAGGAATTCGCAATGTATTCAGAAAGTAGTGTGACGTCTTTAGCCGTACCTAACTGGTCTGTTTTATTTTGGTAGTGTACATATCTATCACATACCTACTTCTTGGCAACCGTTGTCTGTCGCTGCTAGAATACCACTTATTCTAGGCCCTCTAAACATTTTACAGTTATTTTACCATCTTCAGCTTATACATTTCATCAAGGTTCAGAATCATTTCCCAATAATATGCCCCCAATTACTTGGAAAGAAAGGGAGGAAGAAAAGTTCCCCATTTGACCAATTAGGTTTGCCTATTTTAAAACTACGTAAAAGCTGAATACTACGAGCTGTATTGCGTACTTACTTGCGGTATTGTATGTGGCCGGGCAATCCCTCAACGTCGAATACTTTCCTGTGCATTGTTCTAAAATATTTCCTTTAAGTACCTACGATATTGCAAATATTGGAAAAACAGAAGGAAATACTTGAATTGTCATGCTTGTTTTTAATGATAAAACGTCTAATTAAATACCTATAATTAAATCGTGTGCAATACTTGACTACAATATGATGTAAACATGCATAATATGCCTTACGTTGTGTACTTGAAAGGTCAGGTAATAAGTGTGATTAATAAATGTATTTTATTCGAGGGATTTATTCGTTCATGAGCTATTAGAAATGTACCAGCCGGGCTTTTCTGTAAACAACATCGTAACACTAAGATGGTAAGATGGTATAAAGTGAGCTTATAGTGAAGTATCATTCCTGATATTCACTTCACACTTCACCTAAGTTTTTACAGTGAGATACTAAAGAATAAATCGAGTGATTGATACAGAGTGGAGAAGATTTATCCTTTGGTGTTGAGGTGAGGTAGTAAAGAAAGAAAACGTAAAAAAACGATTATTCGAAAACATCTATGACCTACACTAGAGTCAAGAGCAAACCCATATCAAAAACAAAATAAATAAACAAAAACAACAACCCAATTTGGACCCCAAGTCAAAGGGCTTTAATCGTTGCAAATTAGCTATAGAAAATAGACACACACCTGTACAGCACATTGGCCTGGCCTGTTGGTCGAGTGGTTAGTGACCCTGGCTGCTAAACCGGAGGTCGTGGGTTCGATTCCCACCCAGGACAAATCTTTGTGTGATGAGCATGATTTGTGCTGTGTCTGGGTGTAATTTGTCTATAATATGTATGTATTTAGAAATATACAAGTATGTTTATCAGTTGTCTGGTTGCCATAGCACAGGCTCTGCCTAGTTTGGGATAGGATGACCGTGTGTGAGTTGTCCCAAGATATTATTATTATTATTACATTCCACAAGTTCGGTTAGACTGAGAATGCTAGTGTTTTTTTTACACATTATAGTGTAAATTAATTAATGGGCAACAAAGTGTCACCTCTCAAGGATCCAAACTTATAATGTTAAAAGACATCTGCAGGCAACATATGATAATATATTTATTTCCAGTGCCTGAATGATTAATTTAGGACTTTTTGCAGTACCTATTGCGTTTGGAAGGATTTCATAATCTGACTCCTAAGTCACAGGCACATACACCTAGTTTAGGAGTCAGGGTATTTAAAATATTTGTTCGTTCTTAAAGCGTTTAATGTTTTAAGCCCCGATGAGAACTTTTGTATTTGTTTTTTTGGTGAAAAATAAAATTATTATGTTATTTTTATAACTCTACAATAGTTTTGTATTTTCAAAAGCCCAAACCTTTGCTCCAAAACTTATCACGTGACCGAACTGAATAATTGTAAAGCTAACTCACAGGTTTTATAACTAAATCATCGCGGTTACACGCTCCGATAAAAGTCCGGATTTCGCAGCTATTTTTACATAATAACATCACAGATTTTAACAGCAATTTTATGGTAATTAATCAAAATATTTGTACTTTGGACTAGAAATCCCAATGAGCGAGAATCGGACTAGATGGGTCTAAAGTTCTCCGAAGACACGAACGTCACCGTCTGGTTCTTAAAATTTCTCAAATCGATCGGGAAATTAGTTTTGTCAATGACGTCAGCGATACGGACTACTGCAAGGTTTTTTTGCACGTCAAATTATCATCGTCATCGTTTTCTTACCCTTATCTCAATTTATTTGAGGTTGGCAAAATTCGTCTTCTTCTTATTTACTTCTCTTTTGGTCATCATTTTCGTATACAACCCTATTCTAGTCATATCATCTATCACACAGTTCATCTACCGTTTCTTTGACCTCCCCTCGTCTTGTATTCTCCTGCCCATAGATTTCTATTACGTAGCTATGGTTCGTTCAAGTATCGGAAGTATGCCGTATTACTTAATCAAAAGTGACAGGCCCACTACCGACGAGGCGTAGCATTTGACGAATGTCGTCCACACTTCATACGTACATAAAATGTTATGTCTCAATGAACACTTGTGTCATCAATTCCTTGTTACCTGTTTACCTTGCGCTAGTTGTTGGGTCAATGCTCTTTACTAGGTCTTACTGTATCACGTTATAATAATCTATTTTTTCTGTTTTTACTTCTTTATTATTATGTGTATCGTATTCTGTTTAGTGTTCATTTTAATGCTCATATGCTGTATGGTTTATACTTAGTTTAATTTCTGGTGTTTTCTTGACCACGTGTTTGTACTTTTCTAGAACTTCGTCCTAATTTCATGCTCATTTAGAGCAATTAGACATTTAATTTGTTTTGTCATAATATAGGTACTAGACTTTATGTTGAGTGAACATTTGGTCGATGCATACAGATTCAAGTGTTTGTCTTCTAGTTTCTACTTAAAGTTAATCTTGTCCTTCTTTTACAATCTTTTTGATCTTGTTTTACATATAAAAATCATTATTTCATTACCTTTAATGAGATTTGGATCTTTCCAGCCAGTTCCAACCACTCCTTATTTATTAACTTTAATTGGAGCAAAAAAGTTGGCCTTGTTCGTAAATGCCAAAATATGTAACGATGTTGACAGCAACCTCAGTATCTGACTCTACGTAGTTACTTTAGCATTTAGCTTGTAATTATACTTATTTGTTCCGAACAAACGATGTCATTCGATTCGTTTCGCGATGTTTCTGTCAGTAACGTGACTAAAATAATAATAATATACCTTGTTATATATTTATGAATATTGTCAGTCATTGGTCGTTTCGTGAAATGTAACAGCTTTCAGCCATGTCTAATCGGTTTGAAGGTTTCTTTTAAGAGCTACACGTGATTGCTAAGTGGCATCTCTCCAAATTGTTTGGTTTTGCAAATCTATTTCGTGCTCCAGTACAAAAACTATAAAAAGATCTACATTTACGTTGAGTTTCTGCAAGGATAACGCGTAATTCTGCTCTCTCTAGACTTATCAAATCACATCAATATTTGTTTTCTGTTATTGAAAAGCGTCATCTTTGCATTCACATTGCAAAATTCTGCATTATTTCAGGTAAACAAAATTTTCGCAACACAAAATTCGCATTTCTCAGTGGTTTTATGTATTGCACGGTTAATGAGCATTGACGTCATCCCTGGCCCAGTTCTACATCATATGTATGACTATGTAAACATAGTATTGTTGCCTCAATATCAAGCGTGACGTCTGTCTAAACAAAACTAGCGGAGCGTGGATGGTAGTGACAATAGCTGGATTTTGTTTGATATTATTATGTGGTCTGAAGGCTAGTGAACATTGTTTGATATGTTTATTTAATTAGGACCTTTAGTAGTTGTTGGTTTTGGGGTACTTGCAGCTGTATTCACTTTGATTAGGAACAAACGAATTCGCACTGATGAGCGCGTTTTGGCGCGAATTCATTATAAGCCGTTAACTGCGCGCAACAATTCGCGATAGTACTATTGCATTTTGTAGTTTAGTAATATGTCTTCTTTGGAAATGTTATGTGTATTTATTTTTGCCGGATAATGTTCGACACGGACATAGCCATCTAAATAGGTCGCGGACATTTAAAGTTATGAAAAAAACTATAAAATCTAAGGCTGTCAACATCGTTTTATAATACTGTCTTTACTTTTTTAAAACGAACTGAAGGTTTGACATGATTCATATAATATGATATGTTACTTGTCTAGGATTTAATAAATCATTTCATACTGTCAACAATATTGTCTTATTTGTTGTTTTCTAAGACTGATTGCTTTGAACTGTAAAAGGGAAAAATGTGACTAATATTTCAGTTTCCCTACGGTTTATATTTCATGGTGGTCATAATTCTTAAACTCGATAGTATCGGCAAAGAGTCAAGGCTGATTAAGGTCACTTTCATTATTTGCTTGTTCTAGTTTGTCTTAAGCCCTGTCTCCGTTCTACTTTCTTTTTTCTTTTAAATATCGATACACTTACTGGCTGATTTTATAACTACATAATTATCGTCATAAAATATTAACCAGTTAAAATTCTCTTTTTTTCATTTTTAATAACATACTCAACGTCTCACATGTCAGCGTGAATTAGGAGAAACTGAAACGTGTAATTATTATCTGTTTTAATTGAGTAAGTGTACATTTTAATTAAGCAAAACGATTATATCATAATTTAATCAATTAACGTCATTGACGGCCGCTACCTTGGCCCACTTTGAAGTTACTATTTAAAATTGCGAGAACAAGTAGTTTCGGCTGTATAAATAAAAATCCACTGTAATAAATAACTGTTATAAATGCAAGTGTGAAGCTGTCTCTGCCAGGGTTGCGGAATTTGTTCGAAAGAGTCACCGCGGCCCTGGAATGCAAAAGGCTTTAGAAGGAACACGGATGGGTTTTAGTCAGTAAGAGTCTGACACGCGCTTCCGCTCCACCCAGAGCGGAAGAAGTCATTTGATGATTTCCCATTATAAAAAAAAAAGTGTGAAGTTGTCTGTGTTTTTTTTTTCGTTCATACATGCCTGCAAACAGATAGATTGAAACATCATGACCCTAGATCAGTGGTTCCCAACCAGTGGTCCGCGGACCACTGGTGGTCCTCAAGGGCTAAAATATGATCCGCGAAGGTTTAAAGTTTCAATCTTTGCACTTCAAAAATGTCATTGATGCACACTGATTTTAAGCGTCTATCAGAAATATTGTGTATTCTATGACAATGCTATTTACCTTTGATATGTAGGTAGTTTTATGCCACAAGTTTTGAATATCTCTATTGTTTAGGATATAAGTTTTTTTTAAGATAAGTACAGTTTAATTTCCTTCTTGATTTCTGCTCCCTGCTAACAACAAATAAATCAAAGTAGTTCCGTGTCAAATAAAGGTTGGGAACCACTGCCCTAGATGAATATAGAAACAGTCTACTATCACTCTAGTCTAGTATAATGAATGAGTTTAAGTGAAGGTACATCCTGAAATAGTACAAAACAAGTCGCTCCCCCTCCGCATATTTCTTCTAAAGTACGCAACGAATTTTGATACTTACAGTTTTCACAAAGAGAACGAGACAACGATAAACGAAGATGTTCTGTCCACATAATTTGCTGCCTACGTGTGCAGGATGAAAAAAATGTGGTAGTGAGAGTTATAGGCATAAAAGAGCTATAGACATATACACACAGAATCGGTTGAATCATTCTGTGAAAGATGATTTATTCACCATTCAATGCTGCATTAAAAAAGGTCCTACTATGTCTGTCGACTATCTCATTGTGATAATTGACACTGTCCTATTCGGTTCGATGCGCACGAGTGGCTCTCAATAGATACGCGTTTGACACGCCAATTTCCGGTGCGATTTACGTCATTTGAAAATTGTGACCGTTTAGTTTTTTGTCCTTTATCAATTTGGAAGAGGAATTAAAGCATTGTTATTTTGCTACTGAATTGAATAGGGATGTTGGCTGGGTTAAAAAAATATGATTCTATTTAGTCCGTTAGTTAGATTATCGAAAAATGTTGGATAAGTACGTATTTTTTATTTTATCAAATCAATACAAATTTCAACGTCACTTTCCAGTAAAAAGAGTTTTCCACGAAATGTGACAAAAGAAAAAAAAACCATTTTTTTTTGGAAATCTATCTGACAGACTAATTAGATTTTTTTAGTTAAAACCCTATTAGGCTTGTCTTTAACTGTGTTTATTTTTGTGTTTTTTGGTGTTATGAATTGTTTTATTAATGTTTTGCTGTTTGTTTACAGGTAATCAAATTATCGGTGTCTTTTTTCTTCTTCATCGTTTTTCAAACATGTAAGTACCTAGTAGTTAAATGTAAATGTAGACAATATCGCAAGATCGTTAACGAGGTTAATTCTTATGAATGTGGAACAAGAAATTCTTGTCATGAAACTGCAAAGTTTGGCAAAATTTAATTTAAGTTGGGTATTAATTACACAAAAAAAACATGACTTATTCTACTGACAATACTTATAATATAATTATGATGGGTTCAACTCAGTACATTACTGACACACTGTTCACATAACTAATTTATTCTGAATGTCAGGGTGTCTCCCATGGGTGCTTTCACTCCCAGAAAAGTGGCAAACAAATAAATTATAGTTATTTTGTAAGTAGGTTTAACATACCACTTTTACACGTCAATCTTTTTTTCATTTTAAACTAAGTGAGGCCGGCTGTTTCCTAGCTGACTACCTTATTTATTAAAAAACAGTCGGTTGGAACGAAGTTTCTATCGTAGTACCTATATTATTTTATCCGGGGATGAAGAATCGTGTCACCCTATGGATAGCCGTCTAAACCAGGGGTTCCCAAAGCGTGCGTGTGGTTCCCTGGTGCGCCGTAGAAAGCAAAAAAGGGCGCCGCAAGACGCTCCTCTTTTCCATTCTTCGGGAACTAGACTTATGTCGCGGGTACAAAATTTAATAAACGGTTCAAATCCTGCTCTCTGCTTAGTATTTTATTTCCTTCTTGTATACCAATATGTAAAAAAAAAACTCAACATCACATTGTGGTTATTTTAATTTGTGTGTTTTTTGGCAAGCTAGGGCGCCGACATAATACTAAACGGTGTAAGTACGCCACTGATTGAAATAGTTTGGGAAACCCTGGTCTACACTAAAGAAAGTGTCGGGACGGAAAATCGTGACGGAAAAATCTTACACTTTTTTTCGCCTAGCCCCCTTCCGCCAAGTCCGTACCGTACAATAAGGAACTTCGTTCCAAAAGTCAACCTCTATTAACTTGATATTTTGAATTCGTGCAACAAAATGCTGCCTCATTTTTATTAGTCAGATAAGTAACCATTATAAATAATTTACTCATTCAAATGGAAGCCCTTCTTTAGCCGTAATTTAACCAATTCTAACCGCTTGCAAAAACGTAACACATTTTAAATACACACGATTACCATGTTACACGGATCTTATTAGGAAAGTAGCGATGTTTTAAATACCTATATGTACATTGAAACCTACTTACAAACATCAATAATGTATTCCTTACCAGTTAAGAAAGACTACTGTAATTTGGTCTTTTATGAGAACGGTGTTCCAAAATGGCGTATGGTCGGCCATTTTGAAAATTCTGCACATTTAAAGGATACCTACTAGGAAAAATAACATCTAGGTAAGTAGGTATATTTGATTTCAGAATTCGAGATAATTATCAAGAGTAAATAACAAAGTTAATGTAATACAAGACAAAGTAAAAATTTCGTTGCAACCCCTATTTTATTTAGGTCGTTCATAATAAAATCGTCATTTTAAACTCAACGCTAAAGTTGATACTTAAGTTGGTGGCGACGGATACTAATGAACACGAATTAAATCATTGAGTTGATATTTTAAAGTAAACAAGTATCTACGAATATTTTGATACTGGCGTAATCAAAATCGGAGTGAGTCGAAAATTCAGATAACTGAGGAAAATAGCTATATTAGATTCTAGCTTAGACCAATTCCCTTAAAACTTTGCCAACTATCTAAAAGTTCCTCTATTCACCGTAGTTCAAATTACACTGGCTACTTTGCATACACCAGTAACATTTAAATAGAACTATAATTATCTTATTCAATAAAATGTTGAATTACCTTACCTTACGAAAGTTATGTAAATGGAGTCTTTGGTGTCGATTTTTATCGCTAATTAATTAAAATACATTACCTTAGTGTTTTTAACTATATTATTCGTAACGCCATCAAAACCCGCCAAGTGCGAGTCAGACTCTCACGCGAAGGGTTCCGTACCATAAACTTTAAATATTTTTTTATGTAATTTTTATAATTTGTCGTTAAGCGGTAATAGAAATATACACTGTGAAAATTTCAACTGTCTATCTACTACGGTTCATGAGATACAGCCCGCTGACAGACAGGCGAACGGACGGACTGACAGGTCGGACAGCGGAGGCTTTAGTAATAGGGTTCCGTTGGTCACCCTTTGGGTACAGAACCCTAATTAGTAGGTGTTGATAGTTTTAATTTGACTATTGTCAGTTGTAAAGGTTTTATTCGTATACTTGTTTCACTTAAGCATGAAAATAGCACCCGTTTATTGGCACTATTAATTTCAAAAATGGAAATAAAGTAATTAGGTGGACCTAATCGATATGCATCGACATCAGCAAAAATTTAAGTATATAAATTAATCATCCGTAAAAATATGGAATTAAGATTGTTGTTTTTGTGTTAGTTTATGCAGAAAGGCTGTAAATCATCATATCCGTATTTTATTTTATTAGGTTGTATAATATATGTATAATATATCTAATATATATATATATAAATATTTTTTTTATTTTTGCATGCCGTAATAAGTAGAGTGTGATGGAACTGCTTTTAGCTTTACAATTTTCACATCTTATTTGTACCCACATTCATTGCATTGCATTATTTAATTTTATAATTAAAATTAAATAATGCTTCAAGAATAGTTTATTTAATTCGAAAACAAAACGTCTACTTATGCCCGGTTTCTGAGGTACTTTATCGCTCGTTTATCTGTCCGTTAACCACTAACCAACCAATGGCGTCATAACAAATAACGTTAACGGACAGATAAACGAGCGATAAAGTAACTCAGAAACATAAGTATGCCATAAGTAATGTATACGGCTTACTACACAACTTTTACGTGACTACATAATAATTTAATGAAAGCAAATAAATGTCTTACTTACATACTATAAATACCAGTCTCTAAGTTTCTGGGAAACGCAATTTTCTGGTATTCAGGAACACTTAACAAGGAACTAACATGGCTATCTTACATCTGTCTCGGGTTTTGCACAAAAACTGCACGATTTGTCTTTCTGTCTGTCTGTCCATCAATGCGCACTGTATGCCTGGGAAAGGAACCGGCGTTAGACCTGGAGATATAAATAAAGATAAGTTCAAATGTCCGATTTATTGCCTTGATAAATGAGTGAAATATTTACTTTGGTAGTTATTAGTGTTTTACGATGTGAACTGCAGCAAAGGTAAAATACAATCCCAGGAATCAATAGCCTTACCGTCTAATTCTTAAATACATCTTAATTTTACATTACTGTTGGTTTTGTAGCTTTGTATGTCCCTTTATGATATACTAGCACTTCACCCGCGAATTCGTACGCGCATATCCCATTTTTCCTGTTCCCGTAGGAATTTCCCGTATAGCCTATAGCATTTCTCATGAATTTGGCTATCATATACAAAAAGAATTTTCCAAAACCAACTGGTAGTTCCAGAAATGAGCGCGTTCAAACAAACAAACTGTTCAGATTTATTATTAGTATAAATTATATTTTTTATAATATTGAAAGGCTGCGTTTGACCACAATCAAATCTGATGCAAAGCGATGGTGTGGTCAAAGATGAAGCACACTTGCCTAGAAGTAACCTATTCACTCTTGACTTAAAGACCCTTAGGTTGTAGCTATCAGGAAACACAGACTCCGCCAGGGAATTCCACTCCTGCCTGCTATTTTCATCAATACAGAGAGAGGTTCATTTTTTTTAAAGTCAATTTATATTTATTTCAATATGTTTTGTATGGTGTCGGACGTAAAAGAATAGCACCATCCCATAACTTCCCCTGTGTCGTAAGAGGCGACTAAGGGACTCACTAGAGAATGGGCAGCAGATTTTTCTGTGCATTGCAACAGCTACACTGCGATCGCCAACCCGCCTACCAAGCGTGGCGATTATGGCTCCCCCCCCCCCCCCCC
>NDFZ01005418.1:222494-280458 GCA_002192655.3 Mamestra configurata
CCCCCCCCCCCATAGGGGGAGGTCTGTGTCCAGCAGTGGACGTCTTTCGGCTCTCTTATTACTTTTTACTGTTTATTAGCTACAGAACCCAGAGCAGCTACCCTTAAGTGTAACAAATATTTCTGAAACACCTTTTTACATTACAAATGTTTTTATTACAATAACAGCTTACTTATTGATCAGGTTTGTTTAGTTACAAATTTCCTTTACCTAAACTTATGGCAATGCATTCTTCTTATATCTACCTACCCATAGTTCGTCAAAAACCTCATATGCTGTCCACCCACAAAATATACTTGTACAGATGTCATAAAAGGTCAGATGTTGCGTTTTAGCTAGAATTTTAATTATAAGTATGACAGTAAGTATTATAAGTATAACAATATTGTTATACACACAAGTCCCTCGCCGCATATCTTTTGGTATTTCCAAAAGCATATAAATACACAATATTCCAAACGCAATCATTCTTGCAACACTTTGCGTCGTTATATTAGTTTTGAAATTCCAATGAATTTCCCAAATTATTCCAATGTGTCAGATATTTGACAATACAAACACAGCATGAAGCTAAGATATTTTTTTGGCAGACTGGACACTCCCACTATGACCCAAAGAATTTTTAGGGTCAAGTTTAAACAATGGCCAATTAATAATTACTGCAATACTTAAATAAGTTTGGACGTCAACTTACATCCATAGGTATTTAAAATTGACGTACAAAGTTAAGATCACTCCCAGCTCCTAACGTACACGTAGATACCATAATCTATACGGTCACTTTTCATATAAAGAGTAAGATGTCATCTTGATCTGCCTAGCTACATTGGGGTCGGCTTCCAGTCAAACCGGGTTCAGCTGAATATCAGTATTTTACGTGGAGCGGCTGCCTACCAGACCCCCACAACCCATTAACTTGGTAACACGGTAGTTCTTGGCAAGACTGGTGTCAAATTAACTGGCTTCTGACAATCCGTAACGACTGCCAAAGATCTACAAATGACAGATGAGACCAACGGCTTAACGTGCTTTCCGAGGCACGGAGGAAACTCGGTATGTTAAGATGGTCACCCATCCACAGACCAACCTTGGCAAGCGTTGCTTAACGTTGATCGATCCGTACGGCTGTTGTTCTTTTAGCCACGAACTCCAAGCTCCATCTAAAGAGTAAGATGTATCTATGCTAAATGACATGCTTTTTTCAAACTTATTTTTGTACAGACGCACATCAAGTTACAACAATCTGTCAAATTTCTTTAATAGATTTTCAACTTTATCGGTAAAGTATTAGGTTCAAGGTTGATTAGGAAAATTTGACAGTTTCGCAGTGTCGCCAGCACATCAAGCTACCTAGCTTGATGTGCTGGCGACTTACTTGAAAGCGTTTTCTCATATAAGACATGAACAGGCCCAGAAGTAGAGCATCCCCCATAGAACTACTATGATATATATATTTCCTGAAAAGCTATTCGAGACATGTTTTGATCCTATCGGACCCCCTTTTCAGGCTTCAATAAATGAAATCATTGTTCTCTAGTTTGATGCCGGAATGTGCCCTTCTGCAAGCAAGCAGACGGTGCTGTCTGAATTATCTACATTATCATCATAATCAATCGTCCACAGCTCGATTTCCCCACCGATCTTCATAAGTGTATGCCAATCTTCACACACCTGTTACTGTTGTGGTTTAACAGCCAAATAATTATGTAAACCTAGTTACAAAAACGAATTCAATGTCAAAGGTTTGGTTCTGACTAGACCGTCAATGTCTCGTCCTCTAACAAAAATTTCAAGTACAGAAATGACGTGCTTTTCGTACAGTCTCGGGATTTCGCGTTGTATGGAGTAGTAATTTGGCATTTTTCCCTATAGATCAACCAGATAGGTAACAGAAGGTCACACCTATTCGTTTCGTTGCTATTTTTGCTTAAACAATGAAAATATCTATAATATCTTGGGACAACTCACACATGGTCATCCGATCCCAAACTAGGCAGAGCCTGTGCTATGGCAACCAGACAACTGATAAACATACTTGTATATTTCTAAATACATACATATTATAGACAAATTACACCCAGACACAGAACAAATTATCATGCTCATCACACAAAGATTTTTCCTGGGTGGGAATCGAACCCACGACCTCCAGTTTAGCAGTCAGGGTCACTAACCACTCGACTAACAGGCTAGTCAAAGTCAAATGGTCTATATTAAGTTTTTTTAGTTTTGCGATATTTATACAAACCATTTGTTATTTTAAGCTAAGGAAATGATAGAAATAATATTTGATTAAATGCAAATTATTTATTGAAGGTTTTGAAGATTTCGATCGTGTGAACGATACAATTTTGATATTTATCTTAAAATCATTAATATTATTTTCGTGCATAATCACGACTTGCACGTCATCCATTTATATAATGACTTTATTAAAATATTTATTTACCCGAAAATAAACAGAGGAAAAATAATAATTAATAGAAAAAAGGTTGAAAATAATATGTATAAAGGGAATCCCTGTTAACACTTTCATTCTACGAAGTTAAGCCTAGTATTTGAAACAAATGGTTTCTATCATCACAATGGTGACGTACCTACATTAGTCCGTCAAGGAAAAATGTACACAGGGAAAAATAATGGGTGATATGGCTCTATAGCGTCAGCAATTTTATACAAGGAATGCAATTAATTTTTGTTTTATTGGAATTTTAACACCACGAGGCTAGCCTCATGGTGTTAAGCTCATGTTTTCAAGGTACAAAAGGTCAACTTTGTCTCTTCTCATAATTTAAACTGAGTCAGGAATTTATAAAATTTCAGGGGAATACTATGAATATTTAACATGGACACACATTTTCCTGAGGAACACTTAACATGCCTATGTTAAGTTATATACTTTTCTAACATTGGCAATAGCTACCACGAAATATAGAAAACAAAAATAAACTCAGTAGTCATTTTTTTTAACTCTTCCGACCGTATTTCGACCACTGTGGCCAATTTTGACGGAGAACAGGTAAGAACGCAGGAGATATTATAGTGTACAAGTGTCTGCACATACACTGGTGCAATCTCTGCTCCTTACTCTTATAGTCCGATTGCAATCGGCAATCCACACACGACCGGGAAGGGGATCAGGCGTAGGAACATCTGCTTTGAAGCAATATTGCTAGTTAAGGAGGTGGCGGACCGCGTGAGGGAGAGGCTAACCTCACGCCCCAGCCGCCGCAACGCCCCGGGCATCGGGAGTTGCAGGGCGATTCGCGGTCACCGTACGGGCCTGCGGACGGTTAGCGTTGGGTGGCTCGCCGTTCGATCAGAACCAGGCCCGGGTCGATGGCGCGTTGTATTCCACGCGCACCTTAAAGAGATGTCAGCATAGGAGACGGGGCCCACTAGGGCCAGTGTCTGCCAGGGTTCCGTAATTTGTTCGAAAGAGACACCGCGGTCCTGGAACGCAAAGGGCATTAGGAGGAGCCCGGATGGGTTTTAGTCAGTAAGAGTCTGACACTCCTTTCCGCTCCGCCCAGAGCGGAAAGAGTAATTTGATGATTTCACATCCATAAAAAAAGGAACAACAGCTTTGCACGTGCTTTTTGAGGCACAGGAAATTCCTAATGTAAAATCCCTGTAACAATTTGCCCGACGTAGGAATCGAACTCAAGACCCCGCGCTCAGCAGTGGCGCTATGATCACTAAACTAACGAGGCAATCAGTGGACAATAAGAACTGACCTACATATCTCCTACTTTTGCCTATGATACGTATTATGAGCAAAAAACTATTCCATTTTCTCAACGATATTTGTTGGCAGAATTAAAAAAATAGAAAGACATTACAATCATCGATTTATTCAATCAGTACAGACGCTAGCACATCAAGCTACACACCAATCTGTCAAATTTCTTTAATACATTTTCAACTTTATCGCTAGAGCATTAGGTTCAAGGTTGATTAAGAAAAATTTACAGTTTTAGGTACCTTGATGTGTGTTGTGGCGCCTGTACAACATGTACTTGACATTTCAACTACATGGATAATTCAGTTGCCATTCGTGTCTATTGAATTAAGGCCTCGCCCCAAGGCCTACCCAAATTCATGTAATGGATCAATTTGAGCAAAACGGCATGCGTCTGCGCACGCCATTGTTTCGATTTAAAGACAGGAAATCATAATAGGTTTAATAAACATTGGCGATGATTCAATTCTGTTTAGTGGTAAGTTTAAAATACATATTTATTTTTAATCATGAATTTGTGGACTTGTGGTAAAAAAATTGTAGATGCTTTTCCACTTAGCAAAAGGAAGATTTTTTATTTTATTTATTAGGCTAACTACCTTAGGTTTGAATATCACACAAATATTTAATTTGATTGGTCAATTAATATTATGAAAATACTTACTACTTTTCTTTTTATATATAGGTTATGGCAATAATATCTACTGCTACTAATAGGTTATAGTAATCGTTATAAGTGGTTACGTGACTTTGATTTATTATTATTATTCTATAAAACGGAAACACGCACATAAACATTGATTTTGTAATATATTATCTAATAACGTGAGCCATAGCATAATATTATTGTTTTTTTACTGCTTATATTATGCAGATGTCAAATATTTATGTCTATGCACTGCGGTGTCCATTTACCACCAGGTGGGCTGAAGGCAAAATTAAATATGCATGCATTTTTAATATTAGCACTACAGCAGATACGGAAAATATGTGGATTTTTTAAATAATGATGACAAATATATTTGTCATCATTATTTAAAAAATCCTGATTCTGACTGAGGGTTTATTGGTTTCAATAATAAAGTCGATTGGAAAATAGAATCTCGAATTATTGTCAAAATATTAATAATAAACGAATAACTTTAAATTACTAGGATCATTAACCTGTAACTGATCCATAACATTGCTCACGTTAACCCTGAGTTTAAGAAGACCTTGTAATATATTCCAACCTTCTAAAAAAATACCGAAGACAAATTCTTATTTCCTATATTAAATTTAAATCACCTCGCTTCATCTTCAAAGAAGCAAATAATAAAAATATACAAACAAAAATAAAATAATACAAATACACGTAAAGGACCAACTTGTTAGCAGATGCGTTTTGTCAAAGGCTGCGCGTGCGTCATAAATGTACTTGACATAATGGCATCTGGCCACTTCCCAGTACATGTCAAACCGCCTTCCGTCTCTCTCTAATGACTTCCAACAATATAGGAAGGACAGAGAAAGTATGAGTTAATTAGCCAATATGTGTGAGTTTTAGGTGTTGTATGCTTTTCTAATTTTTGATTATTAACATCGGATCTATTGTAAAAGGAGTTTTTGTTGAGGTTTACCAATTATAATAATCATAAAGTTGGTTAGCATGTACAGTTCATATTACATGATAGTGTTAATAATTGCCAGTCTTATGTTTTTGTTATTTTTTGTAAGATTTCACGTTTTTAAAGATCAATATTCTCTGTAAATTATAAAGTGTTCCGAATTCTTGTTCGTATAAAACTTCTTTTATTTTTTCTTTTGTAACTTAACCTTTTTCTTTATAGACGAAATACGTCAAACAACTGTCAACAATAGCAACTAGTTTTAAAACTGGTTCCGTGTGAAATGTTTTGTGATTCTATTGAAGCTGTGTTTATGGCAACGCTATCAAGAGAATATATAATTATTAAAATGAGATATAAAACCAGAAAATATCGCCTGTTAGGAGACACCAGTAGATGTAGAAAAAATGAGGATTAAAACCGGAAAGCAACTTATACTATAACCATAGCTTTGGTCGAAAAAATAATAACTCTACCTTGAGGGAACTTCTTCAGAGTTATGTTACAATACGGCGTTGGTTTTTTATCACAATGAAGAAGAAAATTAATACTTACAATCTGTAGAGTTCAGTTAGTTAACAATATAATTCATAACGATATAAGTAAGGGAGCCAGAGGGCCTAAACAAAACGTTTTTATTGTAAAAAACATAATGAAGGCTTTCAGGATAATTCTGTCGGAAAACAAGAGCGTTTTTTTGACAGGTACCTGGACCTGACGCCTCAGTGCTGCTACCTGGTGTATGTCATATGAGATCATCCTCATTGTCATGTTCTACTAAAACTTTTTTGCATAAAATACAACCGACTTCCAAATAAAAAAAATACACTACAAAGTATAAAATAACTTTAATTTCTGAAGTCGGTGTTAAAATACGAAGAAACAACCAAAAGCACCGACTTCCACCGACAACACCACTGGAAAGTCGCAGGAAAGCAAACACGCAATTTCGTTTACTGATATGACATACTTTTTTCAACTATTTATTATTATTATTTATTTTTTGGTTTGATGAAATTTTATGGATGGAAATTTTATCCTTTTAGATAAAAAAAATTTTTTTTCAAATCGGTTCATATATGGCTTAGTTATGAGGTAACAAACAAAAAAAAATACAACCGAATTGAGAATATCCTGCTTTTTTTGAAGTCCGTTAAAAATTACACGATATCAATCCCAGATATATTAAACTTTAAGAAAATCATTATAGCTGATAAAATTAAACTTTGTCAGCCTCACGGGGCGTATGGAAACGAATCCTGAAATAGCTTATCATTGTAAATTCAATTTACCTAAGCATTGTTTTTTTCCTTTTCAATGTTGTCAGGGTTTTCCTCATTGTTTCGTGATATGTAACGGGATAGGGTTATTTTAACATGAAATATAAAAAAATTGTTTGTTATTTTTACGTTGTTAGTTATATCAAAACAGGAAATTAATTTAAAAAACTACGATGACGTCGAGAAAAGTTACGGTTTTAGGTTTGCGTTTGACAGCTATTTCGTCAGACATGCATGATGATAAGTGACAATGCGGTCGACCATGGTGCATGCGTACTATTGCGTACCCAGAAGATAACTGTTCACTGGAGGTTTGCATATTCGCAGACAGCACCGTGCATTCCTTAGAACTTTGATATCTTTTGGCACCAAAAATTAGCCTTTGACGCGTGCTATTATTTATTTATCCTTTTTAAGCAAGGCTTTATCATTTACTCCTTTTCTTTCATACAATCCCTCCATTATTTCTTTTGTGTGTCTTTCCATCCATCCGTATTTATTATAATCATTATGTACTATTTTAGTGACCTGCATTAATATTAATGAAAATGTTTTACTTGATAATAAAGTTATCTTGCGCACTAAAACTAATATTCTCACGGATATTATGATCAAGATTAACAACATCAGTCGTTTTACATAACGATATTGTAACAAGAGTAACAATGTATTCAACCTAGATTTTCTAAGCTCATGAATATTTTGCATTTTGATTCGTGACGTCAAACAATCAATGCCATTTCCTCAGAGATCTAACGATTAGGCCTTGATTCGATTAAAGATACTATTATTAGGTAACTGATGTTTTTATTCTTATTTTTAGATTGCATTATGCTGTTAATAGCAACTTTTCTGAGCTTTTGTTACATCAGTCCTCTAAGTAAATTGAGAAGAAATATATTACGCAGCATTAGCAATACCTAATTTTAAATTAAGCAGTTACCACTTAATTCCGCCTAGCCCGTTCCATTATTGGACTATAAGATTGACAGCGATATGTCACCGGTACATGGTGGACATTCCACTCATAGTACGTTTTTCTTAGGAGTGGAATTATCTGCCGTAGTCCTGATAGCTACAACCTGACGCGTACGAAGTCACGGGTAAAAGCTAGTTAGTAATAAAAGAAAAGTTATGAAACACCAATAAAATTGTCTGCGCACTAATAAATTCTATCTAAAATCTTAAAGAAACTGTAAAAACAGAAGGACCAAAATGGAGCCCTGAGGGACAACTTAAGTTCTATTCATTTTTGTGGTATTTGCACGATTCACGATTGAGATTACTAGTTACAAAATATCAGGCAAAAATTACAGTGGTCATAAAAATATCACTTGTCATGCCAAATCAACATGAACGGGACAAAATCAGCTAGGAGGCTATCATTAAAATGACGTCAAAGATGAAGCTGCTCTTCTACAAGTTATCAAAAAAACTCCAATGATTTGATAAACCTATGATCAAAATTTAAACAGTTACCCAAGAACCACTTCCTTTAATTAAGAAGCCAAAGTCAATTGGACTATGACTTTTCTTTGATCTGGAGGATTACTCTCTAAACCCGAAGTCCGTAGTTTCGGGCTTAGTTGCGGGCGTATTCTAGTCCGTATCTGATTAAGTTATATCCTGACAAATGCGCCAACGTCAAAAGGAACCACTAATGACCTGGATTCGCCAGTACGCAGCACGGTGACGATCAATGTTACCTCCACTAATTACTGTAACTCTTATGAGTCGCCAATGACTAAGGAATATAATCACGCGAATGGGCCGATGAATCCACGCAGACGCGTTGACGACATCAACTCGTCTAGCGTGAACATTATAAATTATCCTGTTCCATCGTGCGTTTGGTTAATAATTTTGGTAAAGCCCACGTTCAATGGGAATGACCAGATTCCATTTAGGGATCGTCCAATAAGGACTTCTGCATTTTTGGACAGTAACTACGTATTGTATTTAACGTTATTCGGATGTGGACACGTCTTTGGTTTTCATTTGGGTTTCTTCCCCAAACATTTTCCTTTCCTTTTTGGCTGTTAATTAAATTCTTTCTGCGTTTCAAACAATTGAATGACGTCCACACAAAAATCTTAACGTCATGTTTTTCGAATGAAGCGCCGGAGTCAATCAATATTTTTGTTAATTTTAAAACTGGGTTGTAAACATAAACTGGTGGCGTTGCCCTATTACCATTGCTGCAGTATTCACAGAAACAATTTCTGATTTCGCATCAGATTTTGCAGCATTGTTAGCTGCTATTGCGATGACAAATAATATCGTTGTGACGTTAATTGTATACTTGCTTACGTAAATGCGCCTGTATGATTCAAATATATAAATTAGGTCATGGAACTTTCTGTTACTCAATTGTTTAAATATGTTTACCGTTACATTATTTAAACATACGGCAAAAACAATCTTGCCCTCTGTCAGCAATTTTTCTCAGAGTGCAATGACTAGAGTCAAGAGCAAACCCATATTAAATAAAAAAATATATATTAATGGCAAGTAAAGAATCAATATATATGTTTTATAAGCAGCTTTTGACTTTTTTGCTTTTGACTATTTAATATATATTTGCTAACAAGACCTCTAATGAAAAAAGAAGCTATCAAATCTTGCAATAATCCATACTAATACATATGATAAATGTGAAACTAACTCTGTCTGCCTGTTTTAATCGAACGTCTGAACGAATTTGGATGAAACTTGACACACGGGTAGATCATGTACAGGATTTAGGATTCAAGATATAGGGTCTTTTGATATAATTTTCGACTTCCACGCTAGCGAAGCCACTTCCTGACAAAATGCGTAGAAAATTCTAGAATGACGATGCAACTGAGTCCATAAATAGCAATTCCACATAAGAATCTTAATAAACTATAATTTTACGAACAATCCATTTTATTACCACCAAGTAGACTCATCCTCAATCAAGATACTTCTTTAAGTGATGATGGGATCGTTGAGAAAATCTTCAAATATACTCCAATGACATATACCACTTCGGAGAAACAATTAATTTAATTGCTTGTTAATTACCCACTAGAATCTGGTCGCTCATCTTCATAGTGGAGCTTTTAATTTACAATATTGTACAATAAGCTTGATTCTAGAACAATTGATGAAGCTGAGAAAATTGATTCTAACATTGATGAATATATTCAAAATTTTAAAGTTCTGGCCAGGTTTAACAAAATTGAGATTTAGAAAAAGTTGATTTAGAAGTTGATGGAATTTGAAAATTGGCTGGGTCAAGGCCAATTCGAACCAGAAAAACACCATTTGATATCGGTACAAGTAATAACTTATCGACTAACGCTCCCTTAAACCCACCTAAGTAGATAGTTATAAATTGAGCAAACCCTTTTAAAATTGAACGTTCTGATGTTAGAGGGAACAATAACTGGATAAAATAAAACAATGTACATTTTAATTAGAGCGTTGAACCTAATTAATTCTCGCAACGTGCGTCAATACATACATGAAGAAATTGTACGTAATTTTGATATACATACATACACGAGTTTTTGGAACAATTCGTTGAAAAATTGAATATCCGTAAATCGATGAATTGAATGTGGCCGACACCCCAACGCATATACATTGACGTCATGGTATAGCCTCTGCGGTCTGTACCGTCCCCCGGTGAATCAGTGGATTGATAAATAAGTTTATATTGGCGAAGTAACGGCTTGGCTGGTCAGTGTGTTTCGCGCCGTTGCAAAGACATAACTTGAGTGTTATCCTTGCGCAAGAGTCGTGTTTCGCTTTTAGCTGTTTCAAGCTTTCATTTTTGTGTTGTTGTGGTGGTATTGATTAACAAACAATGTATTCGGCAAATATTTGTGTGACTATCGAGGACTTCATGGATGTTGTTTTCTGTGCTTATGTGCACAGCCATAAAAAGGTTGGTTTTTGTAATGGTTTGGTTTTTATTTAATATTAAAAAGTATAAGGAATGTTTTACAGGGTTCTGGTTTAGCTAGTTTTGGTAGCATTTTACTGTTTCAGGAAAATATTTATTTGTTTTGTGGCAGGAAGCGTTGGAGAAAATGGCGAAAAAAAATATTATAGTAACCGTACTGACATTATTAGTAACCTCTATTGACAAATAGTTTATGTAAAATATTCATATTAAACTTGATAAACATAAAATAATATTTCAGATTAATTCAGTAATATCAATATGTTAATATCTATGTTAAAAATATTTATTCATATTTTGTAATGCAAAATTTATGTATACATGTTAAAGTTGTATAGATAAGATAT
The DNA here is from genome assembly GCA_002192655.3 of Mamestra configurata. Taxonomy (NCBI): domain Eukaryota; kingdom Metazoa; phylum Arthropoda; class Insecta; order Lepidoptera; family Noctuidae; genus Mamestra; species Mamestra configurata. The sequence goes on from NDFZ01005418.1 coordinate 233,405, forward strand.
TATCTTGTTCTTCCTAGGATCAAAGTGATCTTTATCTGAATATTCAATGTCTAGAAGAGAATCCTAATAAATAAAAATAAAATTTACATTCCTATCCTACGATTTTACCGGTTTTCTAACCAAAGGCTAAGCAGTAACCTGCTTTAATTTATTGATAATCTTGAATTAATATTGCTATTTGGATAAAACATAGGAGCAGGAGAATTCAAAGTAATATAATATCAGTCTTGTGTGGACCACCACAACGGCCATTTTCTAATGAAAGACTAGAACCAGCAGCAAATGGGCGTGGTTGTACAATTGAAACTTATTGGTTCAACAAATGCAACGATGATGATTGTAACTGCTACTATAACAGTTGCTCAAACTCGTTTAGCAACGCCAACTATGTGGTATTCAACAGTGCTTTTTATGTTCTCTCTAATGTATTGACTAGTTAGTGATAATTACCGACATAATGGCCATACTGTTACAGTCATGAGAAAGGCTAAACTATCATTATGTGTATGTATTATGTATGTACGTACAACATCATCAACTGACCACTTAATACCACGCGCACACAATACGTCATCAATATCAGTAAATAAAGGGGAATTTATTTGTCCATTTTAATTATTATTTATTTAATATTTAACTGTGTTATTGTGAACAATATATTCACTGGAACTAATTAGTTACCTGTTTGTCCTTTATAATAATTGTTAATTAACAGAATTATATTAACCGTATTGACAACTTTGATGAGTTCCATTAATTGGAACATAAAATAGGAAAAGGGTTGATTTCCTCGTTATGCGTACAGTTGAGTACCTATTGTGTCTTGATGATTACAGACAGCAAATCTGCATTTTGTTTAATTATCTACCCAGCTCGTTTATGGTATGATCATGGGTTTCACCTAGGCACTTCATTGGGCTTCAATATTTTCTAATTCCTAGTCTAAAATCCACATGAACTATGCATGGGAACTAAATTCAAGGCTATTTTCAGTATTTTGCTATCACAAAACCTATAAAGCAACGATAAAACTCGGCCTTACAATACAAATGGCAGTTGTATGTTTCACGTACGTACCAACAAAATCATAAAACACTGCACGTCATTCGCAAGCCTACTTAATTCTGTTAAATGAATTACTATAAAACTGGGTCGTAGGAAACATACAAGTAACAGATAAATCATAATTATCTATAATAACGTCAACACTTAGATAGTCAATACACGCGTAATGTGGGAAAAAATACTATGAATGGGGGTCCGCAGAAGTCACTTTTTATATTTTCTATCGTTCCATTGTTTTCATTAAATCTTTGTTTTTCTCCTCTATTTTTTTGTTGTTTGTTGCCTGTTATGTCCCGTGTGAACACAGCTCTATTTTTAACTGTTATATGGGTTTGATGTACTTAACCGACAGAATAAAAAATATCAAGGTTGAATAACAATTTGCTAAGCAAGATCAAAATGTTAAATTTAATCTTCGCTTATCATAACCCCGATAGATTGCATATTAGATACAACTATATGTATATCAAAAGATGTTAAATACTATCTTTTCATTTATTTCCAAAATCACTTATGGATGGTTGAATTAGATAAATCAATGCTTCCAGAAAATGCTCAATAGCTTCTTTCTCCATTCCAGCAATCGGAAAGATGGCGTAAACTCCGCAACATTGTGCAGTGGACACCATTCTTCCAAACCTACAAGAAGCAGAGGTACCCCTGGATCCAGCTCGCTGGCCATCAAGGCAACTTCAAGGCGGGACCCGACCAGGGCACCATTTTGAAAAAACTTTGCCCGCAAGAGGAAAGGTGCTTTCAGGTACATATCAATAAAACATTTCTGTTTCGTCATTCGTATGTACATGTTATACAATATTTATGGGATTAGTAGGAAAAAATGGTGTATTAAGTCAATTGTATACATGGCTGAAATTCCACGTAACATCGTTGGGGTTAAGGACATGACACTGCTTTTCGTCTTGGTCTTCCTGTTTTTTCTCTTTGTGTATTTAAGTACATTTATCAATTTCAGTGATTTCTTCTTCTTCAGTATCTTTTAACGATAGTTTATTTATATTACCTACCAATATTTGTAGTAGTAGTTTATTAATTTCACGTATTAGTATATCATTTCCAATGAATTAGATGTCATCATTTGTGACGATGAACATCCGTTGGGAAGACACCTTACGCATTACGTTAAGTGTGTTAGTAGTTCCAAAAGCTAAACTTCTTAGAAGCATGAGTCATTATCAACTACTATTGCTACTACAGACCTACTTGAGACACGTGGTTGTGTTATGTGAAGCCATTCATGTTTAGAATCATGTTTTCACCTATGTAGGTGAGGAAAATGTGTTCACATAAATAAGATTGTTTTTATATATTCATATCATATTATTTTAATAGTCATAAGTATCCGGAAGTACTCTCTTGCAAGAATTGCCTTTGCGGCCGTTTTTTTTTCGGTAATTTATGCTCATCATAGGTTTTTAAACTGTTTGATGAGTGTTTTTTAATATAGGATCTTCACTTCATCCGGTTCTCAAATGATTCACTAAATCAATTTAATCTTAGAACAATGATTCACTTAATTTACTTAAAAGTTCGACACCACATAGAGTAACACCATTTTTGAATCATGATTTTTTTCTCTTAAGTTGCGGTTAGTTCAAGTCAATAACCGTTGAAATAAAGATGGTTGCCCTCAGAACAAACGAATACAAAAAATGCGTGAAAAATTGATGGAACCTTTGAACTTTGCTAATTGAACATTGTTTGAGTCCAAAGCGACTAACGACTTAAAATAGCTGAGGTTTTGAAGCACAATTATAAAGATCGATCAAGAAACAATGAAGTTTGAAGGATCACTGACGTTTCTTGACCACAGAATATCATCAAACCAGTATATGATTTGAGGAATGAAGTCATAAATCTCAAAATTTACGTCACTGCCTATCGCCACCGCAATTTACAAAACAATCTAGGAAGTGCGTTTTATTTATATTTTGTCCTGAAGTAACAACTGTACTTTCCATACCTCAGGCGAAAAGCCATGAAAAGATATAAGCTTCCTGGTTGATTTTCCTTTGTAACACTTCTGTTCGTCTGAGTACTCGTAGGTATGTCATATTTTCCAAAACAATGATCAAAAGTATTCCTTATGTGATGCACATAATATTATTTTACAACATAGTAACCAAACTTGACTCAGTTGTTCCAAGTTTGTGGTCTCGTTATCAACTGCAGGTGTTTTGCGCGTTATTCTTCTTCAATCCAATATTGACCTTAAGTCTTCCTGGATAAGGTTCAGGACTCTCTGATTTTATTGATCACACAAAAAGCTTATGACCTGTTGTGACTGAGTTTTTGCTTGATTGTTAATTTATTATTTTTCCTTGACCATACCGCAAAACGTTGTAGATGACTATTAATATGAATTTATATGATTTCTCATTTGGATTATGCGCAATATTGTTGCTATGGTTTTAAATTTAAAAGCATGTTTTTTTATAATAATCCCAGTAAAATTGTTGACTTTGATCATCGTCATACAGTTGTTTATTTTCATATAAACAAAACAACTTTAGGCTGTGAATTGTAGAGTTGTTAATGATATACCAAATTCGGGTGGTTTTACTTGCGTAATCGTAATAAGATTTGATAACAATTAAGCTCAAACGAACGCAGATAATAGTTTGACGTCATTTCAAGTCCTTAACATAAGCAAACTCATTTTGGACGTGCGAATTTCTTTGTAGATATAGTACGAACAGATAATGGTCCTATGTTTTGAGTTACAATGCACGTAGGCATACTTTGTACTTTAGAAGATGCGCAGAAAGAATCACTTCATTTAAATAACTTTTTCATGGAAATTTTCACGAAATCGACGAAAATAATAGTATGATGGCTTGTCATTCTAACAGCGTCATAGAGAAAAATGGGCTGGCCTAAGTTTGGAAGACAAGCGTTTGACGTGTGTTATTTTTACAAAGATTGAATAAAACATGGCGGCGTGCGAACGTTACATAAAAGAACGCATGTTAGTAAATCGCACGTCACTAATATAATTTGAATTTTGTGTAGCACTTGCTTATTGACGTTACGTTACCTTGTCTTTTGTGTTTAAATCAATTTTGTCGTGAAATATATTAACCGGGTCCTTGACAGTATCTAAATCATCACCTATCACTTCTACTCTCTTGAGTCTATTTTCCACTTCCTCTTTGTCATTATAAGATCCTCTGGCTGACTCCCTCTTCCTATACTTCTTGAATTCTTGCTTTCTCTGGCTCTTTTTGGCTCCATCTACTTTTCTTACTTTATAATAATAATGAACTTTAACCTTTTCTGCACGTGCCTAAAAACGACGCCAGAGTAAATGTTGTTATTGCTTATAGTTTTGTTGACCTCTTAAGGGACATCAAGCCTGAAGATTAAATATTGTTCAGTGAATAAACGATAGTTGCTTTGTGCTTTCTATCATTTCTTTTTTTGAAATCGAGGCAGTATCTTATTTCTATAGTAATGAATACGTAATTCACTATTTAATACATGAATGAATTTAGATTTCGCTTTGTAGTGTGTTCAGAATTTGGTTTTAATAATGCGTTTTTTCTCATTTCAGTTGCTGATGAAAGACGTTCTGAGGCCATTCGTACCTGAATACAAGGGACAAGTCACCTGTGAAGACGGAGAATGTATCCTTTTTACAAATAATATTCTACAACACAAACCAACTTCATTCATAAATTATTTGCTTTCTAAAATTTTATTAACTTAAATAACTTTGTTTTTTGTATTCTTATGTGAGTTAAGGGTCGCTTTAGCCATGACAAACATACTCATACAGTATACAATACTATAGAAATACTTTTTAAAAGATTTGCACAGGCAAAAAAGATTGCGTGAGTAAATTCAATCAAGGTTTCAAATCAATCTATTATTCATTTATTTCAGTCGCAATATGTTCACTGATGGACAAACTTAAGCAATGTCATAATTATGAATTAATTCATTCTATAACATAAAATGAATATTTCCTTAACCAAGCATTCCAATACAGTGTATTTACAACTACAAGACTTGCTGAGCGATTTCGATAGTCCGTGCGTCATGGACTGCAAGATTGGAGTCAGGACGTACCTTGAAGAAGAGCTCGCCAAAGCTAAAGAGAAGACCAAGTTAAGAAAAGTGAGTATCAATGATAATAATATTATTTTGGAAGGTATTGATGACATTTCAGCAGTATCTAATGGAAGCTTAATCATAAGAGATGGATTAAAAGAGAGCCTAGTAACATTTTTGAGATTGAGCGATCTCCATCTTGCTGTTAGTTCGGCAAATTGGGCCAATGAAGCTTTTATATCATATTAAATAATAAATCCTACCGCTGGAAATATTTTGTCAAATTCTCCATCACCTCTCTTTTCCTGAATATTTTGGGCTTGCTGAGTATACTTATTTTTCTCTGCTTGCAGACGCTAGAATAATGTTAAATAGTGTAATAAAATACCGTGATGAGACTTGTTGAAGTAAATTGTTAGTTTCCCTTAATCAAGGTACTCGGATGCGCAAAATTTTATGCATTAATAACCTCATACAATCAGAACTTGTGAGAAGCCTTACTTTTCATCTCACTATGTCACTTCTCAGTTGTATCTGTATTTCATTAACGATAATTATTAAAACAAAACTGGTGCATTTTTTGGCAGTAGTAATTAGTAAAAAGAAACCTTGTTTAATTTTTTTTCTTCTTTTTATGGTTGTTCTAATTTAAAATTGTCTTTTATTGATATTCCAAGGAGTATTTTTGCATGTAAACTTTAGGGATTGCACTCTGCCCGGTGTAACGGGGAAAGTCGCTGGGCCAGATAGTGATCTTACACTATGACATCAGTATTAAACTTTACACATGTTTCTGTTACATATCGATAACATTATGTTGTACTTACATTATCATAATATCAACCTACAATAAACTATTTGTTTTAACGACATCACGTACATAATATGTAGGTACTACTGTTTAAACGTGCTCTTTATTCTTTGAAACGACTACGTCATTGGAACCTACGTCAGTTGTTGTTGCAGTTTTGTCAATTTATTTTTTCTTGTCACCATTGCCTTTATCAATATCATCATACTTTCAAGGACAAGCAAAATTACATTGTTTGGAAATTTAAAAAAGGCAGCGTAGTTCAGAAGTTGTAGCTTCAATCGCATTTTCCTTCACATTCCTTAAGTCATATTCATGAGTTATTTTAGTTGTTTATTTGTTATTTTACGTTTTGTTTATACATATTGTGAAATGTATACCTATGATGTAAAATGTGAACGTGCCAAATGTCATGAACATTGCAAAAAAACTGACGCGCGTTATTCAAGAAACAAGGAAAAAGAACCTTCAAATAACTGATAGAAAGTATAAATCAGCATCGTTATTCTAGCGACCTCCATAGTATCGTTTAATAGAGTTCATTGCTTATCCGACAATGTCAGGAGAATGTGTGGACGTATTGATAAACTCGTCTTAATTACCAGTTTGTACGTCAATGATATGAAATGAAACCAAACATATACAACAGTAATTATGTTGTAAGCAAACCAGTTATAAAAATAATCTCAGACTCATAATACTCATTGAAATGATATTTTTACTTGTTAGTTGTTACTGCTGTATAAATAGTAAGTAATTAATAGGCTATGAATAGATTATAGGAAGCAAAGGCGAACTTATAATAAACGAAAGTCAAAAGGTCAATGGGTACGTGATGATGTATAGCGTCTCGGATATTAATATTTGATTTGTGTCAACGCGTGGGCTGGGATCACTTAAACCCATTCACAATGCTGCATAAGTTATAAATCGTAAATTAATTCTTAAAAGCTTTTGAGTCTCTTTGTGATTTAAGCTCTTGTTTTGAATACACATCATGCTATCTACGAATGTCCAAATAATTTACAAGTAAAGTAAATGTTTGATCAATATTCTAAAGACTTTTTCTCTTCTTTCCAGGATATGTACGAGAAGATGATCCAGATAGACCCCAAAGCGCCTACAGAAGAAGAGCACAGGAGTAAAGGCGTCACGAAGCCAAGGTACATGATCTGGAGGGAGACCATCAGTTCCACTGCTACCCTCGGCTTCAGGATAGACGGTGTCAAGAAGGCTGATGGCACCAGCTCCAAAGACTTTAAGACTACTAAAACTAGGGAACAAATTGTTGAATCTTTCAAAGATTTTACAAGTAATTTCCCAAACGCTGCGGTAAGTTTCCATTTTGTTAAAGGTTTCTTTTGATTTTCAAATGTAAAAATCTTTAATTTTGAGTGGCTAAATTATTTTGGTTTTCAATTTCTCATATTTTAATAAATCCAGCAAAGCCTAACCATATAGAGACACGATTGTAACATTATTCTAATTTCGTACCTTTTTCTTTTACAGCCGAAATACTTAGAAAGACTGAAGAGCATCAGAGATACACTGAAAGAGTCCCCGTTCTTCAGATCTCACGAACTCATCGGCAGCTCCCTACTCTTCGTCCACGACAAAAGGCGGGCCTCCCTCTGGATGATAGACTTCGCAAAGACTGTCCCTGTACCAGACAACGTCAGTATAGACCACAATTCAGTTTGGGAAGTTGGCAACCACGAAGATGGCTACCTCATCGGGCTTAACAACCTAATCTCAATCTTCGAATCTCTCATAAAGGACGATAATGGCAACATAGACCAGTGCTACGCCAACGTTAACGTTAGTTTAGAAAAAAATGTTAGAAAAGATAACTTTGATACTTGAAGTATCGTGACCTGAGAGAAATCTCGTGAGAATTGACTGTGCACAGTGATGTTGTACTGTTATGCATTTTCAGTAGTTGTACTGAGCTGAACAGATTGGCTTGTTTATGCGACGCTAAACTTTGCGGGAATAAAGGTACAGCTTGAAGGAGAGACGTTATTCTTTATAACGCAAGCATGGATTGAGGAGCAGATGGAAGTTGGGCATCGCAAAAACATGTCAACTAACGCGATCGACCTGATCGCACCCCTTCACGACTACGTACCTATACTTGTTTATATTTCTTGTAAATAATCCATAGTATTATAAATGTATGTGTATTACTGTTAAGTTTAAAATACTCAATCCTAGGTTAGGTTTGGGCACCACCAATAGTTTTAATGTTTTTGTTTCAGTAGCGAATAATTGTAAATTATACTGTAAGGTTATTTCAAGTACCTAATGACTAAAATTGAACAGATACTGATCAATTGCAGAACAAATTAATTATTGCTAGTTTAAAGGAACTGAAATACAGTAACTGCAATGGACGATTTTTTTTGTTCTTCAATTTTATACCATAGTTTGTAATACTAGAGGTTCCATGAAACATGGTAAATTCATAATAGATATTTATTTTGTTTTAAGTACACTATATTAGTGTAATTACTAGTTGAAAGTCAATATTATAAGTCTAAAACAATCTGAAGGTACTAAATAAAAGTAATATTTCGTCATTTCTGTTTTTTTTTTATTATTCCACGGTCTCATGATCTCCAAGTTAGCGCAATGCTACTTCAATACACATACGATAACATACACAAGTTATACCAATCATAAGTAACTTACCATAGCATACCTAATATGTATCTAATGGGGTCGTTAATGGTGAAGTCATAAAATATGAAATATTAGGAAGGGCCGAACTGCCCTTATTGAGGTATTATCAACAGACTGCGATAAATTTATCTGCTGAGCCAACATGGGACCCACGTGTCGTTCAATCAAATATGTCGTATAACAGGAGAGAAGGTACACAGATGGAGCCTGGAGCATTCCTTGTTTCCGGCTCTGCGCCACAAAATCAAAAACGACATGAGATCATTCCTTTGTTTTAGCTACTTCCAAGAAGGAGAGGTTATTTGTATTACTCTGAGATTTCTGATCGGATTTCTGTGATTCTTTTTTTAGTTCGATGCGGTATACTTGCCATTTGGTCCTGTAAAAACTTAATTCAGTTTTGGCCCAGTATTTTTTTGTTTTTTGGCATTTTTGCTTACTTGTTTATGTATGTTCCCCGATTACTCAAAGACGCCTGGGCCGATTTGGAAAATAATCTTCTTTTGTTTGAAAGGACCCCGACCTGATCTTGAGAGAACTCTTCAGATTTTACAGGCACACTTGAAGCAATTGGGTATTTCTTTTATTTACTGTAATCTGGACTGGATTTGGTTTGCGAACGGAACTCCTTAACGGTAAACAGCGCGAATCTGTAAAATAACTCATTAAAGGTACAATTTCAATCTTTATGGTACCTTACCACAGTACTTGCATACCATTTTAGTTTTTGGATGGTATCAGCACTAAAAGGTGAAAAATAAAAAAACTTGTTTACAGTAGGTGTTTCTGGTGTGGTTTCTTCGTTTTTGACACCGACTTCCAAAATGAGTAAGTTATTTTGTACTTTGTAGTGGTTTTTGTTGGAAGTCGGTTGTATTTTTATCAAAAAGTTTTTATAATAGGTACCGTTAGTAAGAGCATTATGCATGTTTGCCATCATGTTCAGCCCAGCAACTTTTCAAAAATATTTTCGAGCATTTTTTTCTAATGTTTCAGAAAAAAATCAGAGCCTGCTTCAACGTTTCTCCCTGTATGGTTGTAATGTGGCATAATTCAAAACGATAATGTACTGAATTCATCAAATTATGTCGCCATATTATGTTATCGTGGTAGACCCGCTTTACGTCTTGACATTTTATAAGCTACAAATAATCTGATAAGTTATGCACTAGCAAAGTATAACCAGTAGCCGTACAAACAATTTGGGTACTTACAACTATATTTTCATTAAATAAATAACTAAGTCAATTGTTACTGCTTTTGGGAACCAAACATTAAAACCACTATGAAATATTGGACGGCTTATAATAATCACTTACTTAAACCTAACTTATTTGAATAAATTATAAATTAAATATTTATTGTCTATATTTTGCTAAAAAGGCACTTGGGTTACGTATTGTCTTTGTCTTTAAAGTTGTCTACAACTATGTCGGTTAAACTACAACGTCTGGAATCACTTTCTTCTGCATTGGCACTCTCCCTTCGCATCCGCGAGAAGAGTCTTGGTACGGGCCCCGTACTGGACCGCCCAGCGTCTAGCGGAGCGGGGGAATACCTCCTCATTCGAGGTTTAGGAGCTTCGTCTTCAGAAGCCGTCTCTGAATAAGGAGGTGGCGGCTGCTGCAACATTGTCATTCGACTCTCTCTCGCAGCAGTCGCTGTCGGTATCTGCAACTCCGCTCCTGCAACGACAGTGGCTAGCGTTGGCGTGAACTGCGGAGCTGCAGCCCTAGCAGATACCCTTCTCCGTCGAGGCCCGGAATCATCTGTACGTTTTGATTTATTTTCTTCAAGACGGTCTCTACTTGGAGGTGTACTTGGTATTGCAAAATCTGGTCTTATTGAACCACGTCTTCTTGATGTAACAGCGCTTGGTTCCGTTATAAAGTCCAATAACCCAGGAGGGTCGTTAGATGATCCAGCTGCAGTTTCTAAAACTGCTAATGCTCTAAGAAGATCAGCCACGCTTGTATTCTCTAAGACTTCCACTTGCTCAGATTCAGGAAGATTAGTTATGTTTACATCAGGGTCAAACAAACTTGGACGACCATGTTTCGTTCTGTTTCGATAACGCTCTAAATCACTTGAGAACTCACCAGGGTCTTCTAGAGACCGATTACGGCCTTGTCTTTGTTGGTTATTGAATTGTTTTATGGTGGATTCTAAGTCCCCTGCCATAACATTAGGTGAACTATTTTTGCGAGATGCTCCAAATGATGGAAATAAGCTACTGCGTCCAGTACGTGTCTTATTTTTGTAATCAACCAATTCATCTGAACTCTCCGGCATAACATCGTCATCGTTTTTCTTAGATCGACCAAACGTAGGAAACAAGCTGAGGCGCCCTTTTTTCGTACGATTCTGATATTTTTGTACTTCATCTTCATCAACAGTGTCTTCGTCATTGCTTGAACGGCCACTGAAATTGAAGCTTGGGAAAATACTTCGCCTACCTCGTTTAGTGTTTTCTCTGTAGCGTTCTGCATCATCGTCGGGGTCACTAAAGTCGAATGTAGGAAATATGCTATGACGACCAGATTTGGTTCTGTCTTTGTAAGCTTTTGCTTCTTCATCTTCGCTAAAATCAAATGTAGGGAAAATGCTATGTCTTTTACTCTTTTGACGATATGCCTTAGCAGCTGCTGCATCTTCATCTTCAGAGAAATCAAATGTTGGGAAAATGCTACGCCGACCACGATTGGTTTTCTCAAGGTAAGACTTAGCTAAATAATCTTCATCGTCATTTTTAAAATCAAATGTGGGGAAAATACTGTGTCTACCTCTTTTTGTTTTTTCTTTATATACTTCAGAGGTATCTTTAACGTTTTCGTTAATGGCCTGAGATGGTGGGATATCACTCGAACTTGATTTTCGTAAGAAAAATCGCGTTATTATATTTTGTTGTACATTTTCTTCCGGATACACTTTAGATGGCAGTGATAACTTTCCACTTCTAATGTTAGCTTCTCTTCTAAATTTCTCCGCTGATTCGCCATTAGTCCACGTATGTTCATGAACATCTTGCGGTATATATTCCTTTTTATAATTTGGTACAGCTACACTTAATGCTCTAGTTCTTTTTGGATTGTTTGGTAAATAGTCTTGACCTATGCTAAACTTAGGTGGCCCCTCGTTTGCTAAAATATGTTCATCGTCAAAGAGGTGAACTCCTTTATCAACACGATCCTTCTGGGCCTGTTCTAATCCTCCCAATACATTTACTACCCGCGCCAACAGTTCAGCTGGTTTGACAATAGCCGAGGCAGTGAAAGTCTTTTCTTTATCAATTCCAAGTAAATCCGTATCAGATTGAATGCGGAGCATGTCTTTTGCAGACAGTTGAATATTTTCTGAATTCGCTCGTTTTCTCTTGTAGATAGGGAATCTCGGTTCAACGTCATATGTGAAAATGGGACAGCTCGAACTTCGGTAAAGAGGTGGTAAGGCCTCTACGTAAACCGGCTGAAAAGATAATGAGAGATAAATATTAGTACTTAGTAATTTTCACCTACTTTCAAAGTAAACTGAATTGGTGTTAATCCTGCGAGATAATTTCAGGTTCATGAACTCAATTAACTCAAGTAAAAGGACTTAATTCATATTATGTTGCCAAAGATTCAGTTTTTAAAGCTTGCTAACATCATTGTTTTATCTGATCTATCTACATAAAAGCGAATATCAATTACCTTAATTTTTATCAAATTAGCTTCATTTATTATTTTTCTTAGTGCTGATAGATCCTTCGTGAAGCCTTGCAGGATTTTGTTCTGTGTGTTTTTGAATTGACATGCAAACTTCTGTTCTATTCTGTGGATTCTTTCTGATCTCATGCCACTGGTAATAAATCCGAGCAACATGACAATGTAGCCCAGACCGAAGGTAATCCAGATGATGAGGAATATTTGGTACGTGCAAAAGTAGCCGTACTTGAAGCCGTTGTTCACAGTACCTGAAATAATGAGATTTTCTTTGATTAATTAGTTTTAATACGACAATACCAAATACTAATAACGCTAATTATTACAGTGCAGAGATATTCAAACTTATTGATTTCTTATTAATTAATTGATTTCATGTCGAAGGCAATTGCCATCGACATGCTAATATGAAGATAATATAAAATGTGGTAGAAAATACTTTTTTTTTCATATTTTACATTACAGATTCTTTTGGGACTCATAAATAAAGCGTTTGACAAATAAACATTCAAAGAATTTACCTGCTACTAAGTCACCAAAACCAATAGTGGTTAGTGTAACAAAGGCATAATAGATGGAGGCTACGTAGTCCCATCCTTCAAATACCATGAATATGCAGGCGGGCAAGAAAATGAAGAACAGGAAACCAGGAACCAGGTATAGGAAGATCTGGCCCAACATGCCAAGGTTCGTGAAGTGGTAGCCAAGGTTGTGGGCTCTTTTTTCGTTTCTTCTCTTGTATTTGCGGTAGACTGAGATTAACTGGAACAGAGAGATAATTTTTATATAATATGTATATTAAATAATACATCAAATTAGCTTCATTTATTATTTTTACATTTTTGTTAAAAGATAGTGAAAACAATTTTCACATGTAGAAAAAAAACATTAAACTATTTTATTTTTATTTTATTAAAATTTGAAAACTATTAAAAATTGTGAACAAACAAATACGTGCTAAGTTGCTACAATATTTTGGAAGGCGCTATTTTATATATCTCCTTTAAATGATCAAATAAAAATTGCAATAAGTATGAATTGACTGCTGAATAAAATTCAATAATGATTCAAAAGAGTGTCCGTGGGGTTTCTTGCACGTTCTTCTCCATAGAGATCTACGCTTTGGAACGTGCAAATAGCTTCATTTTTGACTGACTGTAAATGGTTTATTGAAACAAATAATTGGATTTTTTTTTAGTTTTTGAGTTTTAAATTACCTGCATGCCGAAATATTCACCAAGATTAGCAAGCAGGATACCATTGATGGGTATACCAAACAACCCGTAGAATATCATCAGAATTCTTCCCAAGTGCGTCGTCGGTGCCAAATTACCGTAACCTGAAATCATGATAAAAAAACCATTAAAAAAAGATAAAATTGATATTTTTAGATTTTATTTTTACTTTTCATCACCATGACAATTTCATACACAATACTATTATTTCTGTTGAGAAACAGGTTTCATAAAGAGCGGCATTGAAAAGAAATGGAAACAAAGAGAAACTATAAAATTGAACACAAAGTAACTAATAAGATTCTTAATGATACAGGAAATAAAGAGTCTTCGGATTGCAAATCAGACAATAGTGGAAAATATCTAAGGTATTAGTCCATAAATCTTGAACTAAGTATGTGGCCAGATATATTATTATGAGGTTGTTAATAAATATTAAAATCAGATCTAAGTAGTGAACCTATACCTACTTATTTTATTACGTGGTCATTTGACATTATGGTTGATATTATGGTTGTAAGTAAAAATCGAGTTTATAGAAGATGGTTTCTGTTTTTAATAGTTATGGAAATAAGTATACACATAAATGAACAGACTGCCTTTGGCGATTGGCAATATTTTTTATATGATTTACACATTACATGCATTTAAACTTTGAGAATAAATAACAAGTCAACGGCATTAAAGTTATGAAAACGCACATGGTGTCTATATCAATGAGCCGAGTAACAAAGTCAGCGATGAAAATGATAATATACAGAATATAGCCGGTAATCTGAAACTTACCAATTGTACTAACGACGGTATAAGAGAAAAAGAAGGAATGGTAGAAGTCCCACTTGAAAGGTGGCTCAGCATCCTCTGTTGTGTAGTTGAACATGGACTTGCCGCAGTAGTCTGACAGCTTTCGAAGAATTGTGTCCTGCTTCTCCGGATCATCGGGAATGTAGTTCTCGTATAAAAGATCTAGAAACATGAGATGGGCTATGTTAGCAACATGATTCATATAGTGAAGACCAGCATTCATGACCGTATGGTATGCATTTTACTCATAATACGACATTTTATATTGCAATTTCGACCAGCATTTAGAAAAATAATGAAAAGAGATTCCAAGAAAATTAATTTCTGTAATATTCTCTTTGCTGGAGACTCAAAAGTAGATAGGAAAATTCTCATAAGTAGTGGAAGTTTCCTTGTACCACTAGCATAAGAGGTTCTTATATTCAAAGTCGTGATTGTTAACTTTAATTTCTCGCTATAAATAACAAACGAGGTTGTTAAAAAGAAACAAAATACACATATTGTTATAAAATTTCGTGACATGCTTGTCAACCCAATAATTTTAAACAATGTCGGACCGTAACAGAATCATTTAGCGTTTCTCTCCTAACAAAATGGCCACGCCAATAAGAAAATATAGGGCCCTAATTAAGCAGTTAACCGAGTTTTTACAAAGGACAATTTTACGCGCGAATTAACACAAATTAGTTGTTTTTATCACATTTTGTATGGGATTACAGGTCATAAAAAGTGGAAGAGCGCTGCCCTGCTGTGGAAGCAAAAAGTTGTAATTGATTTTCGTATGAATGAGAGAAAACGTATCTTAGTAATTGAACCGTATAACTCATACTATGTAGTTGATAGAGCGCGAAGAAATGGTTAAATTGCCACTTAGTCATGGGATTCGAACAAAGGTCTTCATTTTACGGTACCTACTACTACTACAACAATAGAAGAAATTACCGCTATTGCGGGGATTGGGGACTCAGCTGAATCATATGTTAATTCATCTGCTGATGCTTTTCATTCCTTCATTCCCATTTGAAAGCTCAAATCAGTTCAGCCCAATGTCCACATAAATATCACCGGTGTTTGTTGCACCAAACAACCTGATTAATCCAAATCCCGCTGAAATCTACGGAAGCCATTTGTGGTTGAGCACAGTAGCATCCATTCTACCTCTTTATAATGCGTTTGTAAAGGAGGCGAGGTCTTCATTGTTGTTCTATTATCATTAAATGAATATAAAACCGATTTACGATACAGGAGACGATTGAATGGAACTATTGTGGTTTGAAGGTCGATGTCACTGCCAAGACCGGTGCAAAGGACGATTAATAGATTTTTAATATGCACGTGGACGACAGTTATGTGAATGAAGTTTGAATTATGATGTGCAAACCGAATAAGTAGCGGCGCGGCGCGATCAAATTGAATTCGATGGTAGCACGAAAGTTCATTGTAATTCAATTGATTTAATTCAACGAGTCGCAAAAAAATATGCATTCAATAAACAACTAAAATACACGTCGCTTCTTTGCTTCAATAACGTGATAAGTCTGATAATCCTTTTGTTTTCTTTTTACGTTTTTTGAAAAAAATCAAATCGGTCACGGCGGTTTAGCTTCTATATCTAACGTGATTAGTCCGACAATTATTTTTTTTTACGCTTTTTGGTAAAATAAAAAAGTTAACCGTCGGACTTATCACGTTATTGAAACAAAGAGGCGACATATGAAAATTAATAAAACCTAATTACAACTTGCAAGTGATGAAAGTTGGTTGGTAAAATGTTTTTTAGGTAAGTATTTTAATAATAACATAGATAGAGAAAAGTGGGGAAACATAAGAGGGGCTCTTGCATGCTTGCATGATAAATTATTTAAACCATTTTAGAATCTTAAATGTGATACATTTCCCATATTGTCAATGAAAAATCTAACTAAATACATAATATGAGATTAAGATTAAGTTTATTTCTATATTTTATGTTTTGAATTTCGTAATCAAAATTTAATTTGATTACGAAATTCAAAACAAATAGTTTTGTGAAATTTAAATAATTAAAAAAAAAAAAACAAAATGTGTTAATAAATACTTACCTACTTTTTTTTTTTGTAAATTTACCTTCTTAATTATTATGCATGAAATAAAGAGCTTTTTATTTTTTTAATAATGTAAATTGAATACCTATATCACTATAGAATTCCATGTGTACAAGTAGGTATTTTCAATAATTAACTTGAAGCTGTGTTCAATATGCGTGCTAAGATCAGTCTGGATAAAGTACTAATCTGTTTTCATTAAGTTGATAATTTGCATGAGTTAGGATTTTAGTATATATTGCTCCGTGGTAAATTGTCAACCTCATTTTGCTTGACTAAGAATTAACACAGTTTTGCATATTACGTCCTGTCACATAATTTTCTTTGATTTCTCGATTACCATACGAATCATAATTACATTGAACTTGGTCTGAGTATTCCATTACACATGAAAATATATAATTTTCTGTTCAAACAATATTGCATTTGTTGATGTTCAATAAAATAATAAAATAATAATATCATGTGCTAAAAAGTATGACTCTATTTAGTCCGTTGGTTAGATTATGGGAAAATATTTTTTGCTTGATGAAACCATTAAAATTAGACTAAGATAAAACGCATCAAAGATCAGGAGTGGTGGCTTGTGTCGTCACGTTTAGGTAAAAAGTGTACTGAGGGCTGTTACCACACCGATCGATCGATGATAGAATGGATTACTCGACGTTGAACGATAGATTCTACTGCACCAATCGGACTACAAAAAAGAACTATCGATCAGTCAAAGCTACCACACCAATCGATCAACGTCGATCGATGGCATCAATCGGGGGTCGATCAATTGTTTATCGTCCGGTATCCGTCGATCAGCCAAAGCTACCACACCAATCGATCATCTTCGATCGATGTCGATCGATTGGATTGGTCGACGATCGATCGATTGGTGTAGTAACATCATTTGGCGTGACGTCGCGCGAAATTTCAACGCACTGTACCCTCTGTATTTTTTGTTAACGTGATAAAATAAAGAATACGTGTCCAATATTTTTGGTAATCTAACAGACGGACTACTTAAATAGATTTTGTTAGAAATTCTTATACTTACGCCCTCAACTCATATCATCTACTATAAATTCCAGACCACACGTCAGAAAACAGAATTAAGGACTCCATTATTACGACGTCAAGAAACGCTTGATGATAACAAAGATATCAACAAAAGAGATACGGTAGCTAATGGAATGATTAATTTCGATTGCAACACTTTAAATCAAGAGGACTTGATTGAACGTATAAACAAAATAAACAAGTGACAGTGTGCAGTGGCGTCAACAAGTAGGGTTGTCAATAATAACATTTTTGGTGATTTAGTTACAGTATAACATTGGAAAATAAATATTAAATCATTATGTTATGAGTCTAAAAAAGAACTCAAAACTTAAAGCGTTTCTTTCATTAAACCTTTTACAGGCACTTTAGAATTGTCAAAGTTTGTCAGTCAAAGATATGAAGCTAGATGAGTGGAGGAAGGAGCAGCGTCCGAAGTGCGTGAATGGTGATGATATTGAGATTTTACATCAATAATTTCTTGGAATGTTTAGGTAAAGGCAAGTAGATAAAGATACAAGTGCAACATGACAGTGAACTCAGTCGTGATCTTGATCAAGACGTGATCTTAGATTATTGTGTGTAGCCAAAGAGATTTAAAGATACAAACATTTAATTTCTTTGTGTGTAGCCAATAGTTGTATGATAATGTCCTATGTTTTCAATACTTTGCAAAACTGTTCTGTGGGATTTTCACCTTTCGTCTCAATCTGCTTTATCGTTGACGCTTAGCTGGCTTTCTCATTAAATTATGTCCACTTGAAACAGTTTTGCCAGCCCTAAGTAATCGAGGACAATTAATGCTTACATACCTATTCGATAACGAGATAAGAGAATCGATTCTAAGGTAATGAAGCTGACACAGAAATCAACTAGTTGTACATGGTAATCATGTGTTTAATGCCAGAAAGGCTGTGTTTATACTATGCCATTAACAATTAAATATGAGCAATAAACTTTATAAACCCTGGTAATTGTTAATTAAAAACCACTGATGAACATAGTTCCTATGAAGATATTGACTTTAAACGCCATTTTAAAACTTACCAAGTTACTGAACATGAACTACTAAAGAGGGAAGAAAGAGAATCCATACTTAATTAATAAGAACCATTTCAAACATCAAATTTCTTTAGATACTCAGTTCAAAAAGATGCGTTGATTATGAAAAGTTCTATTTATCAGAAAGATTAATAGCGGGGATAAACACATGTTGCGCCGACTCATGTACTACATGGGACAAGGACAGGACGATGATGATAAAAATGAGGTCCAGGATAATGGCACTTATTTATCTACTTTAGAACCTGGAGGCGACGAAACAGTCTCTATAGAATCTAGAGCAAAAATGAAACGTGAAGAACCAATAAAATAAATAGGTAACACGACTTTTTTCAAAACTAGTGCGTGATGTGGAAGCACCTCACGTAACAGGCAAAACGCTTTAATTATCACATCAACCATGAATTAACGTGTTAACCGTTTTATCGACGACAATAATATCGTTACTATTTACTTTACATATGACAGAAGAACTTGAGAAATCGTGAACGCTTCATGAGTCTTATTATGGCGTTTAAGGCCTCAAAGAGACCCTTTTGTAGGTCTATTTGGTTAGTTTAAATGTTCTTTAACCTTCTTGGATTTACCAGGGTCTTTCAAAATGTGTTTTTGTTGTAGAATTAACATGCTTTAAAGGGATAAAGGGATTTCTATGTCAAGTGCTGTTGTGGACGTAATAGTTGTCAACTAGATTACAGCGTAAATTGTTAAAGTCAAGTTTGGAAAACCTGTTACCGTAGATAAGATTGCTCTATATTATTTGTGAGCTTTGGTTCTCTAATCTCGTGAAAAAAATAGTCACACCTTCATCGAATTATTTTAATATTTTGCTTTAAAAATTTCCTAAATTTCCACTTTTGATCTAGCGTTTTCCGCAGATACCTATTAGTGATGTCCATGTAAAGATTCTACATTAAGTCTTCCTTTGAAATATTGATTTCATTAATGTACTCGTAGTTGATATTCTCACAGCGCACCGACCTCAGTGGTTGAAAATATTGATCAATTATTCATAGGGGATAATTTTCCGCTGTATCCACTTGTATGTGTGTATCATCTTTACTGCGTTTCCATTTCAATGACTTAAGGGCAAAACCACTGGATAATCCTTCTGAGTTTTCAATCGAGGTTAATTTATGTTTGCCATGTTCAGAGGCACTTCTTAATACCTTTATGAAAATGTTATTTCTTCCTTTTTGAATCAGTGACAAGTGGCAAAGCTTAAACTGATTAAATTATTTCGACTTCCTAAAACTTGAAAAAGGAAATATACAGATTTTTATTTGCTTTACTGACGTAGTATTTTCATGAAGCAAGGATGGCAGACGACAATTCTAATTTAAGGCTAATTTTCAGAGCACGACACTTGGTTTGCCTTCGTCTGTTTACTTATAAATACGATGTCACATGAACATATTTAAGATATTAGAGGTAATGGACTCACGCTGAGATGCCGACGAATGCCTTGTTTCTAAGGAAATGCAGAAGCTTGAAGGTCGTTCAAGGTTAGAAGTTACCAATATTCTTTGAAATCCAGATCATTGTTTTTAAATCTCGAAGATATGTTGTCGTGTCGTAGGTATGTGATGCGAGGAAATATAAAAAGAGAGAAGTTAAGAATTTGAATGTAGATAAATAAGGGTAAAAGAAGACCAAATAAACGATGGATGGATGATTGTATAAGATAATATGGCTGAAAAGGAGGTGAGAATTGAGATGAAGACACACATTAAGAAGAAGAGAGCACGCTGCGTTCACTCTAAATAAAATGAGATTGGTACAAGATAGATGATGATTCTTGAAAACTGAAGGCAGCAGATGGAATCTGATAGATTCATTACACGCCATTCAAAATGAATATATGTAAAATTTTAGAAGTAAAAGTAAACCAGATAAGTGGTGGTGTTTTATGTACACTAGCAACCGTAACCCTCAAAACAATGTTACAGCAACGACGTTTTCCGGTAGAAATATGTAGGTTTGGTGGTAGTACTTCCCCGTAGGTGCTTCTTAAACGTCTCTTTTACTATATAGATGGGATTCCCAAATGTCCAATAGGTAGTGGTGGTCTGATCACTGTCACGTTAACCATTGTAGATAATATGTATTACGTTGTTGGGTTTTAATCATTGCGGTCAAAGTTGAATCATGTATTTTGATCACCATCATTCTTATAAGCGCTACCTGTAGTAGATTTCCCTGAGATATCACATTATATCTTAGTTACAACTTACGCGACTGGAATATTAAAATATAAACGTGTTGGTTTCCTTTACGCAAAAAGGTCCCGAATGTATGGTGCTGACTGACTGATGTTGATGCGATTATTCGGTTGTAATTAAAAAACATTGATGGTTTTTTTTACAATACCGAGAAAAGTTATTTTATCTATAGGCTATTCTATGGACGCATACTGGTTCTGCATTAAAAAACATGTAAATTAAACAAAAGGCTGGATGCGAGCACCTAGTTTCCAGTCTATAATTGCATAAACAAAGTAAAATAACCCACAATTTCCAAATTTTGAGTTGGCAATATCTATTTGACCCTTACCATCCACCGAAATACTTACAGCAGCAATAAAAAATAACGAAGATTTAAAACATTTTCCTCCTTCTATTAAACTAAAGACGCTCGGTTCATGCATTTAAACACATAAACTTAATATGTGACTTTCCAGAACAGGTTACACAATGAAAGAGTGCAATAGATCAAGACGGCAAAGGAAACAATTCGTTCATATATCATCAAAGATTCTGGTGCCGACAACACATAAGGCCGTCTGTATGACCGGCCTCATGTTCACCGTTATCCTTATATCTTCCTCGCACGGCGAGAGAATTCTAATGTTCCACATAAGACGGGAGTCTAGTCTAATTTATGATTTGAATTAGGAAATTGTAGCAAGGAACTCTTTTCTTGAAGGTTGGATGCGCGGATTCTTCAAGGTGTAATCAATTTTGGAGTTTATTTGTCAGTTCATAGCCCGGTCAACGGTTAATATTCGATTCATGTGGGATGTGTATCAAATTCAAGTTTGTAAAATCTAATGTCCTTCTAATTCCAAGCACGATATTTTTTTATCTTGCGGCATTTGTTGGCGTCCTCCTCGTTCAAGTTAAGTTTCTGAGTACGTGATGAAAAAGTGCCCTAAATAAACCAACATATATTATACAATATACATACATAAAACAAACAAATAGATAATTAAAATATGGTATATTACATACTAGCTTCCGCCCGCGGCTTCGCCCGCGTGAAATTAGTTTTTGTCAATTCTGGTTCCTTATGTCTAAGAGACTCTTACAGGGGCCAGCCTCACGTTGTGTGCAAAAATATTTTTAAATTACCTATTTTAAAACATTTTTGTACACAACGTTTGCTGTTTTGTTATCATTTGTTAAAATGTGGAGATTGTTTGGACTCGACACTCGCGAGCAGGCCACGTAAAGTTGGCCATGCGAAAAACAGTTTTTCTCTAAATGGACACCCGCTACTTTAAGTGTTTGCCCTTGCGCTTTGTTAATGGTCATTGCGAAGGCTGGTTTGAGGGGAAACTGGATTCTTTTAAACTGAAACGGTAAATCTGTAGGGATCATGGGTATGCGTGGAATCAAAACTTCTTCATCTTTCGCTATACCTGTCATTATAATTGCTCTATGACGATCAGCGTCTAAATTATGACGGGTCTGCGTGTGCTCAAAAGTTTCAGCAGCCCTTTGAGCTGCGTGACGCTCGGCATCTAAAGTCCGACGGATCTGTGAATCCTCTTCCGATTCCAGTGATCTAGTAAGTTTAGCAGCCCGAGCTCTGCTAGAGCTATTAGCTAAATTGGACTTTCGTTTGCGAGGCATCGTAGAAAAACAAAAATAAAATGAATGGAATAAAACAGATGTACAGATTAAGATTTATTATATTAAAAAAACCTTTAATAAGCACCTACTTGGTAAAAATGATGCGCTCATCCCACGGCGATGTTAATTAAACACATCGTCCGTCACGTTTAAATGGAAAAAAGTAACAAAGAAATTAAATTATCAATACTTATTTACAACCAATGCAAAAAAAGTAGGAGTTAAGTAGGTCAGGTTAGTTTTACCCCTACTACGACCTATTAGATTAATTAAATAAAGGAAATATGAGCAAATCGGATTTTTTAAAAGTAACGAAAACTATCTTACCTACTTTTAACTATGAACTAAAAGAAATATCAAGTATATACAAAATTAATTTACAGGACCTAATTAATAAAAACACTAAAAAGTTATACGAAACAATAAAATAATTTTACTGGATCGAAAAATGTAATTCTCTATACCGCAAATTTCTCTAATCGCATGCGTCCGACAACGACGTCTGCCCTCACGTGTCTGCCCGTTCGGGTAAGCATAGTTAGAATCGTGCGCTCCCCCACCACACGACAGCGCCGCGCCATTGCCTGCAGCAGATACCGCGCCCGCCACACTTCAGCGAATGTGCGCGACAACGAACGATGACAGTGGCGGCGATGCAGAGTATTCGTTAAAAGGAATTTAAACTTTAAAAGCGAACTTTTTTGTAACTTGATACACCCAAAACTTCTAAATTACATGTTCCTAGATTCAGTGGTTAAGATTTCGTATACAAAAAGTTTGGATTTGTAGTTCTCGTTCCGAATCCGTTCCGTTCGAATTTCGGGAATTCCGTTTGTAGAAAAACTCTGCACATCCTATGAGACCTAGGTACCAAGATTCGTGGTCTTATCTTCAATTCAACCCCTATTTCACCCCCACACTGGTAAATATGCTAGAACAAACGATTTTTTGTTTCTTATAACGTGATATTTGACGACCTTGCATACTAACTTTCAACCCTTATTTCACCCCCTAGCTGGTCGAAATTTTAAAAATGCTGGAATAAATGTTTAATGATTTCATATCAAGTGCTTAAATATAAAGTTTCATGGTTTTATATTTTAAAATTAAAAATTCCCATACAAACTTTCAACCCCTATTTCAACCCCTTCATCCCTTTTTTTTAAATAAAAGCCTATGTTTTGTCTCAGGGTCTAAAGATTGTCTGTACCAAATTTCATCAAAATCGGTTGCGGGGTTTAAGCGGGAAAGCGTAACAGACAGACAGACAGACAGATAGAGTTACTTTCGCATTTATAATATTAGTTGGGATACAGTTGAAAAAGTTGATTGAATAAATCACCACTACGAGACAGATAAAATGTTGCTCCCGCCAAATAAGGCAACTTTAAAGCTAGGTTATAGGTTAATACGAAGAAAAACTCGACCCGACGCTTTTTTATAGTGCTATAGAGTTAAATAATACTGATCTTTATAATGAAGAAGTTAAGATTGAAAGTAATGATGCAGAATTGAATGAACACGCAGTTATAAAGTATGGACATACGAGTAAAACACGAGAATATACAAAATTTATCGCAGTACCCCGTCGGCCGACTTTGATGAATATTACATTTGGCCTAATTTTATAATATAATCTAATAGACCAATAGATAGAGTCCGTACCAAAGAAAATGTTGGAGCTTTACGATCGGACATACAGACATTTTAAAGCAGTTTACAAGATTATTCATAAATCTTGCCTTATGTGTAATGTAACACATTTGTGCCTTATGATATAAATAAAGATTTTCGAGACAGATTGCTTTTTTCCTTTTATTTAAATCTCGTTTCTTTTTCTTGCAAAAATAAACGAGATTTAAAAAAAATAAAAGGTAGTCAAGTGCCATTTTCGTCTTTTATGATATCTATTTGCGTAACGTCTATACCTATTTTATGTTAGTTTAATTTGTCCCAAACAAAAATCTGGTCACTCCAGTTCTAAGAAGCAATAGCAACCAGCATTTTTATTTATATTATAATTAAACTGGTAGGTAGGGTTCCCCAAGGACTTGTATTGGGACCACTACTGTACAACAAAAATAATAATAATAGGTAAGTGACGCATCCACACTCATTCAAGATTCTAGAGACCTGTTTAGTGCTGCATTGCTCATGACCGAGTTGTAATTTTAAGGCAATCCAGCTTGTTTGGAGACATAAACAGTTGTTTATCCCTAATGTGTTTATTACCAGATAAATACATAAAAGTAATTGTGGGTTAACTAATATGCGCGGTCACGCTTATGAATGTGATTTTGTATGTGGTATCTTTTAGAAGATGGCTGTGGATTCTATTTTATGGAGGGGTTCCCCAACGGTGCGCTGTAGGAACGACATTGCGATGACATTCATGACTTGACCAACTTCATGACTTTAACTACGAGGGAAAAATCCGCAACAACACTGGAACTGATCGACATTCAGCGTTAGCAAATGGTAACCAAGAAAAAAGGGGAATCTCCTCAAAATATTCCAATCTTTGAGGCTATTTTAGGCATTACATCCTTTAAAAATAGCAGACTCACCGTCATACTAATTTAAACCTTATCGCATAAGATTGCAGTGCAGTATAAATAAACATCAAATTATAACTGATAAAAGCTGTCTATACAGAGACGAATCTTTTTCTAAGACTAATAAAAAAATCTCATTGTGTTGTTGGGAAAAACTATCGTAAATTTAAAAAATACAAGTTTTTTCACGTGGCTTTGCTCCACAAGAACAAACGGGATATAGAATATCCGGAAATATATACCTAGCTCTTTCTTTTAGTAAAAGAACTTTTGTAATCGGTTCTATGTTAGGTCCAGACATCTACCAATCTATTACATTCATCATCATCATCTCCCAACTATATTGGGGTCGGCTTTCAATCAAATTGGATTCAGCTCAATACCAGTATTTTGCGTGGAGCGGCTACCTACAAAACCTCTACAACCCATTATCACACCGGTAACACGTTACTTCTTGAGAAGATTGGAGTCACATTTTTCACCTTGAAGATCGACCCGTGCGGCTGTTATTATTTAGCCACGAGCTCCTCACCAATTTATAAGATCAGTTAAGGTAAAAAGAGAAGGCTCTATTTCGAAGTCCGTTTAACTATCACATGGAGATCTTGGGAAAATCTTTCATAAGAATCAGACTAATTGTTGAACTAACCCATCTTGTACTTTCTGCGTCATCAAATCGATTGAGTGAAGTAAGCAATGAATCATTGAACACTCTGATAATACAAATGTTCTAATTAAACGCCATTTTTATGTCGTACACCCATTAAACGTTCTTTAGAAACAATTAGTTGTCTTAACTCAATCCGTAGAGGTTTGATTTATCTTGTATCAATTTTATAGCTGATGGAATTAAACAGTGATTAGATTGGCGGCTAAACAACAGATTAAGATTGATATCTTGTGAACCACCCAGTTATTCTATGACTACGCGTAGATTTTTCGTGACGAGGTCGGAGGAGGGATCGCCGCCGGAGGTAGCATTTTCAATGCCAACAGGTCCGAATAACCCAGCCTAAATTCATTTGCCAACGTTCAGCGGATTAAAGTTCTCATGAATTTGATGAACTTCAACAAATAACCTGAGACAAAGCATCACTTTTTTCATATTTCAGAGCTTATTCCATGGAAAACTTTGAGTAAAATGTATGAGCAGCCTTAAAAGATTGCCAATGAACCAAAAATATCCTACATAAGTACATAAGTAGATACAGAATACAAGAAATGCATAGAAATAAAGTCACCAAGAAAAACAAACGATTCTCTTGCACCTTGCTTATATCCATTTATTCTTAGAAACATGAAAGTCGATTTTCAACGTATATATTACTATATTAACCAGAAATATTTTAGATCATCGAACAAACATGGTTTAAATCAATAAAGGTACAAGAGACCATATCAACAATACAGACAGAAAATATTCACATACAGCCATTATAAAACTGAGAGGAATAACTAGCTCTATTAATGATTCGACGTAAACAATTTCTGATACTTATTGCAAATACCTATAGTAAAGGATTCTAAAATGTAATCTCCAACCATTTAAGAACCAAATATAAAGATGTTAGTCCTAAATCAGAGTTCCTATTATAATATTCAATCACAGTAAATAAAGTAAACGTAAATATTGTAAGTACCGAGTAAGTATATGATGGAATACAAGACATCGTCAACATGCACAATCCTATTTATTTACTATTTTTCATCAGGAAAATGGCCTAGAAATAACTGTAATTACAGGTTTCATTTGCTTAAACGTGTCGGTTAGTTAAAACGATCGTTATGTTTCACGCGTCATTGGTTTTGTCTTGGACCACAAGACTAATTATCGGCTATTTATAAGATGGCAACATGACGATATTGTTGGCAATATTATGGTCACGGTCCTGTCGCCATTTTCGAATGCATTCAAAAAGAAACTGTCAACAGTTTCAATTCCCAACATTTGAATTTATTTGTATAATAATCTACATTATTAATAAATTTTGCATGACGATGACTTTCTATTCATAAGTATTATTTAAGACTACTAAAAGAAAATCAATTATGAATTTTGTAAATCATTGCCCAGTGTTGCCAGGGTAAAAATTCATAATGCGGGTTTCAGGCAGTAACAACATTATCAATAAAATGGTAATGTTCGCGTAATTATTATTTGAACATTAAATTACAATTACTTAACAAACAATACTAAAACGTGTATAATTACTTATAATATAATGATGGAGCCATAAATCGTTGACAATAAAAATAATGCAAATCAGACAATCATTAATTTTACGTGTCATTAAATTTTATAGAGGAATGTTTCGGTCGAAATCATCAATATCAATGTGTATAAAACTCTTCCGTTACCGAGTCACTTACAGACAACGCACAGTTGAAACTACAGGTCACAGAAAGCAAGGCATAGGTATGGCATGTAGGTTCCTTGGGGAGTTTAGGGGAGCACCAAGAGAGGATTTCCCGAAATTCCTACGGGAACGGGAAAAAACAGGATGTGCGCGTACGAAAACGCGAGCAAAAGCAAGTTGTAATATACAATCCTTTGATTAAACTGCATGAATGAAGGTATATGTGATGATAAGGGGAGGGGAGGGTCAAGGATACGATGGATAGACTTTAAACAAGATGATTATCTAGAAAGGGGGTGATAACATGTCTATAGAACACGATTTTTTTTTGCATCGATCCAGAATAAAATGGAATAAGGGTATGGTGATGTCATCTGACCCTATTAATATTATTGTTAAGTTCGTTAGCTCTAGAAAGCTTCTGATGTAGTTTAAGATCATTCCCAACTTTATTACTCACGCAGTTGGTAAATATTATCGTGAAGCGAAATTAAACTATCAGGTAGACTTGATTTTGAACATAAATCTCAACGTTATAATTTTTTCTGGAGAACAAAATTGGGTTGCTTGAGAATGGAAAACCAAAGAAACGATAAATCAATTATGTGAAAGATAATATGGTTAGAAAGCATTAGAAAATTAGAGATGGCTGGAAGAAGACATACTTTGCTGACCTCAAATAAATTGCAAGAGATCAATGAGCATACGGAGTATTTTTTTTTCTTTTTAATTGATTCAGTCGTTGTACTTAATAAGAAGAATAAGAATTAGTGACAAATTGAAAAGATCGTTATTTTCAAACACCTCTGAAATAATGTTTTTTTTCAGCGTACCTGTATTTTTTTTTTAAATTGTACCTGTCCTAATACTGCCATCATGATTCCGTATTGAGAAAGGAACAGTGCTGTTCATTCTGTATTGCTCCGTATCTCTCTCACGACAGAGTTATGAGGTTTTTAAGACTCCATAGTAGGGCCCCAGAAGCTACTATCTCCCTACTATGATGTCTTAAAACCTCTTTCCGTATCCTGACGAACTTTTTAAGTACAACAAACTAATAAACAATCTTAAATTTCGTAGATTGAAAATAGAACGTGTTTATATCGCCTATATTATCTTAAAAGCGGTTATTCTTTGATGTGCACTTAATGTGATAATATTTAATTAGAACAAGGAAGGAAATGAAAACGGAACATGAATGGAGCAGTTATTTTATTTTTGTAAACCAATTTGATAAAACTTCTGGAGTGTGTAATGTATATGCGGTTAATGTAATTATTTACGTAATAACACACTTAATTATAACTCTATATTTTTGCAACCTCATTCACTAAAGTTTTTTACTATTTATAATAGTGTGTATTAGAATGTGGCTTTCATAAATTACATATTTGCATTTGCCTGATTATTTTAATGTTGTATTTTTATCTTAGGTCATTCTCCACATGTCGACATTATGGATCAGACATGTTTCTGCGCCATTAATGAACACTAAAACACATGGCTTGCAGAGGTACCTACAACATGGAATGGCTAATAGTGGCAGGTCAAGTAGAGGGCAAAAGACCTAAAAGCCGAAGCCCCAAACGGCGATTTTATCAAATATCCGACTAACTGTGGATACTAACGAGCCGGGTTATTGATATTGTCCACACAATCAAGATGAAATGACACTTCACTTCACGGTGAGATTTTGACAGAATCGCACTGCAGAGTCGCACTCCAATGAGCTACTGACCATAACAGATGGAGAAAAACCATTGACAAGACAAGTCACAATTTTATTTATTTTTAACGGTAAGAGACAGATGAAGAAGAAAAAGAAACTGGTTCGAATTAAATCAACGAAAAGAAAATAGGCTAAACTACCTACTGGTCCTATGGACCATACACCTTCCAAACAATAAAATTAACCCCCTTTTTAGTGCCGTAGTTTTAAAGCAAAGCTTAGAAAAATAAACTACGATACAAACTACGGCTATACATGAGTAAAACCTGAAGACGCTTAACAAACTAGAGTAACAGCAAATACTTTTCAGCCTACAAGGAAAACAGAAGTAAGTATATAAGTTAATGCTGACATGAAAATATACGTTAGAACAATGAGGTAAATGACAATGGATTCAGCGTCAATTATGGCTGATGATGGTGAAGCTATAACTGTATGTAAACAACACAGGTAACTGATCAATATAATTGTGGCTAAATATGTCAGAACTGGAGCTAGTAATAGATTGAAATAGGTTGGACTTCAGGATGAAAATAGGTACCTATACATAGATACCAACACAATATGCAAAGTGGGAAATATTATAGAGCCAAAGCGCTTTATAATGAAATACTTATTTTATTGATGCAAGGTGGAATACGTGCAACAGTAGATGAAGATGTGTATTGGAGTTTAGTAGAAATTAGGAAAGATCAGTCAAAAGATCAGTCGTAAATGAAGATGTGTATTGGAGTTTAGTAGAAATAAAAAGGATAATACTGAGATATTTGCAAGGTGACTGGAAGCAGCTAGATGTGATTTGCCGAAAATTGAGATGAAAGGCGTGAAACAAGAGAAGCATATGACAAATGAACTGCTTCAAGCTGATGATGAAGTTGAGGGGTAAAAACATACTATCATCTGCTAAAATACTTATCGAGAATTACTAACATCAAGCAACAATTTGTATACTTTTGATAAAGACAGATAGAGCTCGTAAAGTGCTAGTTGCAAAGGCAATCAATGACTCAGTTTATCGGCTCTTTTGTAACATTGACTGACGTTTGCGTAAAGTATAATATTCACTGTAAATAACTGTAGCAATATAGGATTATCATGCGCGTAATTATATTACTAAATTCTTTGTCTGATAGTTTTGCATTACCACATAGGGGCGTAGCACTGCAATGTCAAACTATCATAATGAACATAGGTGTCTATGATATGATGTATAAGATAAATATACCGTACCTTCACCTACCTCTTTGGGAATTCCCTTTTGTCCTCAAAATGGCGATTGTCACTTGTTTGAAGTTGATAACTTTACCATTTCTTTGAATATGAGTAAGTATGAAACCTCTTTATTTCTTAGGCAACGAGGAAACAGGCAAAATATATGGTTTCCAGGAACACTACAATATACTAGAATGTCCTGTAGTTGTTCACTTACTATATTGAGTCATTAAAATAAAATGAATGAACCATTTTCTTTTCTTGATGAATAAATGCAAAATTATTATTAGTTTAGTTCATTACAACTAAGTTTACTACGCGTCAACCACACCACTTTGGAATTCCCATAGCACCTCTTTTAGTAAATACAACTGACTGAATTTCTAATATAATTTCTCTTATAATTTAAATTTAATAATTAAAGATGCACACGATTTCTGTGAGTAACCGTACCACGGTTTCAAGTGGGTCCTACGGTAGTCGCGGGAAAAAGCCAGTTAGGTATGGTAGGGAAACGAATGAAGCAGCAACAAAATTGTTCATCTATAAACACTGGGTCAGGAACATTGAAAATTCTCATGCGTACTGGCATACGTATTTTCAAATTCATTTTAGTTGTAGAAATAACAGTGATAGGTTATGATGGGAAATGAGGAATGTCCTCAAAACATGCAGAATGTTTTGAGTATAAATGTGAGGATAATAAGAGTCAGGAAGATCAACTACACCACCCCTGTTCCTTGTTACATAATGAAGTCTTTTAAACCCAAAGGTTGAATGGTAGAAAATACCTTGTTAATTAATTCAATCAATGAAACGATGAATGGATTGTGTGAAAGGAGACTAGGTGGTGAATTGGTGATATTAAGAAGGCATGCTGCAATTGGGATAAGGATGACAATGAAAATAGTTGTTGAAGAGTACAAGAAACGATTGTATTATTGTGCATTTTCATCATATCAGCCAATTGCCGTCCACTGCTGAACGTAAGCCTCCCCTAAAGAGCGCCAACCATTCCGATTTTGAGCGGTCCACATCCATCCGCTGCCAGCCACCTTCTTCAAATCATCGATCCATCTGTGCATTTTATAGCACATAATTACAAAATAATTCTAAGAAAGAAATGCGCCCTACGAATAGAAACATACTTGAAATTGTCATTATATTACATGTATTCCGCTGCAGTTCAGAGGTGCCTAAGTTTCTAGCAATCTAGTTAAATACGAACTCTCTCCTTTTGAGAATGTAAGATCCTGTCGAAATAAATTGATGTACAGATAGAGAAAAATCCTGTTTGCAATATTCAAATGGTATGCCTTACTAACGATCAATTGTTTTCTTTTCATAACTCCCTGACAGATTCAATTCAACTTTAAAATAATCTTGGATAATAGTGTACTGGTTTAATTCTTTCAATCAACTTTCAGAGTTATCACAACAGATACATTTTAATTGATCGACAGTTTGAGCCTAAATATTATTTATGTCAGTAGGTTCCTTCCCAATGCTTTCGATCTTTGTTCTTATTCCACTTCCTATACGGATCCCACACCTACTGGACGTCTCAAAGTACACTTTTACATTACTAGTAGGGTACTATCCTGCGATCGGCGAGCGTTGGGTGGCTCGCTGCCTGATCACCACCAGGCCCGGGTCCTTGGCGCGTTCCAGGCACGCCTCAAAGAGATGTCAGCATAGGAGACGGACGAAATAATCTTACTGATTTTGATTTTACGGAATTTGTTCGAAAGAGTCACCGCGGCCCTGGAACGCAAAGGGCTTTAAAAGGAACACGGATAGGTTTAGTCAGTAAAAGTCTGACACGCCACAGCGGAAGAAGTCATTTGATGATTTCCCATCCTTAAAAAAAATCAATAGGGTATTATACTAGTAATGTAAATTTAAAACTGTAGTCTGCATGTTTGATCAATCAAGCCTAAACATTTTAAAGGTGGTTTTTAAGCCAGATTGCCCGTTCTAGGGGCACTGGACCCGTATGCACAGCTGCAGGTCTGGTGCAGTGGAAAGCGGACATATTTATAGGTTCTTGAATTAGTTATATTTTGTTTATTTTAATGAGAAATGTTACTAATATTATAGTTTTATAAGTGTTACTAACAACAATGTGAATTTGTGTTCGATTTAAATAAATAAAAATAAAGGATGCAACTTATTTAAATGTAATTTGCAAATTACATTTAAATAAGTTGTAAGTTAAGTAAGTCTGGATCTTTTTTTTATTCTTTTTTTGTGTTGGGTTTGCTCTTGACTCTAGTCTAGGTCATAGATGACAGAGACAAAGTCGACGATGCAGCGAGCTTACCCAGAAGAAGCCTGCTCACTCTAATTTTGAATAGATTAGGGTTGTATGCGTTCGGAAACACAGACGCAGGCAGAGAGTTCCACTCCTTTGCTGTGCGCATTATAAAAGACGTTTATTTTTATCTCGGTATTATTTTCCTTCGAGATCATTTTTTGGTATTCACTCGGGCGAAGCCGCTGGTAGAACATAAGATATGCGGTTCTTTTTGTTGTACTTAAATATTCAACGATTGTTTTTTCAATATTGTAACTTGTATCTTTCCTAGATTTTATTACTTATCTCTTTGTCCTGTCTCAATAAATATTGGAACTTAATTATTTCAAATAAATTATGGCTATATTTTACAGTTTATGAATAGAAATACCAAGTTACACCAATACGTGAAGTAGGTATTATAATTACAATACTCGGGATAACACAGACATTATTTTAAAATAGGCCATAACATGCATTACCGACTTATTTATTATTTACATATATATTACTTTATACAGATTACAGATTAGACAAGTATTTGTTTAAAGCGCATTTGATTTTATGGCTGTTTTACTCGTTAGTAATTATTAATAGATATTTTAAATATAGATAGGTAGAGCCTATCATGCTTTTCTTCAGGAACACTGAAGTAAACAAATAGTTGACTATCAAGCTAAATTGTTCAGGTTTCTTCATAGCCCAAAGATGGTCAGTATGTGGTGGTGCTTCAAGTGAATCAAATTATAAACAGATAAAAAATATCTATACAGAGACAACTCTTTTTCTAAGACTGTTTAAAAATCTCATTGCGATCTTGGGAAAAACTATCGTAAATTTAAAATACTAGTTTTTTCACTCGGCTTTGCTCCCGTGATCTCTTTCACAAAACCGTGCAGAATATCTATACTATGATACTTAGCGCTTTCTTTCTGTCAAACTTTTGTAATCGGATCTACGAGAAGGTTCTTCTGAGTAGCTCACTTTGTCTCTGTCATCTATGACCTAGACTAGAGTCAAGAGCAAACTCATCTCAAATAAAAAAATAAAATAAAAGGTAGGTACTTCTAGACATTTGTTTACAAACATATAAACAAATCTACCAATTTATCCACCATACCATCTGCCTAGCCTTTTCCCAACTATATTGGGGTCGGGTTCCAGTCAAACCGGATTCAGCTGAATACTAGTATTTACGTGGAGCGGCTGCCTACCAGACCTCCACTACCCATTCACTAGGTAACACGGTACTCCTTGTCAAGACTGGTGTTAAAATGTCTGGCTTCTGATCCATAACGACTGCCAAAGATCTACAAATGCCAGCCGAGACCAACGGCTTAACGTGCTTTCCGAGGCACGGAGGAGTCTAGGTATGTTAAGATGGTCACCCATCCACAGACTAACCTCGGCAAGCGTTGCTTAACCTGGAAGATCGACCCGTGCGACTGTTATTATTTAGCCACGAACTCCTCGTGGGAGGGTACTAGTGTAGTTATGGTATTCGACACCTTGTGCAATAATATTGACAATAGAGAATCTCGAACGCGATTCACGGTCAAAATCAATGACCTGAACCGTGCACCGCTATCGAGATTGACTGTGTATGGGCGGCCTTAGGACTTTTCGGCCGAATTCGGTCGGTAGGCGATCGATAAAATGAGACTATATATAGATATTAATGAAAGCTAACACTTTGAACCCACGCTGACAGATTTTTCAAAA
Source organism: Mamestra configurata (assembly GCA_002192655.3). Lineage (NCBI taxonomy): Eukaryota > Metazoa > Arthropoda > Insecta > Lepidoptera > Noctuidae > Mamestra > Mamestra configurata. The sequence goes on from NDFZ01005418.1 coordinate 267,692, forward strand.
GCTTGTTTGTTATAATTTATAAAAGAAGCTGTCTACGCAAGTATTGTTCATGCGAAAATATTTTTACAAGACGGTAAAAGTAGGTACCGATTTAGCTCTAAGTAGGTACACATTTTTTGCTTAGCACGAATTGGTTCTGTTTAAACAAATTGTGACATTTTGTTCTGTCTAGATCCCCTTTTCAGGGTTGCGGAATTTGTTCGAAAGAGGCACCGCGGCCCTGGAACGCATAGGGCTTTAGAAGGAACACGTATGGGTTTTAGTCAGTAAGAGTCTGACACGCCCTTCCGCTCCACCCAGAGCGGAAGAAGTCATTTGATGATTTCCCATCCTTAAAAAAAAACAAAAAAAAAGATCCCCCTTTATAAAAAAAAAAACTAATTAATTTTGCAATCAAAATTAATATATATTTATAAATTATATTTAAAAAATATATATATTAAAATTTATAAACTATATTATATTTTAAAATATATTTACCATCTATAGGTGGTAAATATAATCAAGGGAAACAATTACGCACCCTGTCGGGCCAACAACGCAGGCACGCAAATATCAATAGCGAACAATATACATATTTTATCGCTGTCAATATTTTTAACAAACAGAATTTTATTGATTCACCCCATTTCTTTATTGATTCACCAGTTGAAGTGCACGTTGCAGTCAACAGTTTCACATAGAGCTATAGACAATAGTCTCAAGTTTTTTATCTGGTCGCGTGGTAATAACAATGGCATGACACATTGACTATTATGTAGAGAGGTCTCCGAGATAGGCTTAATTGTAGCGGTTGAAAGGAAAAGATACTGAAGAAAAATGTTTTCAATACATCGATGGGTGGAAGGTATTTCTTTGCACGATCAAATTCAAAAGTCATTTTTTCAAATTAGACTGAGAGCCAGCAGTTTTAGACACTTTTTGATGGCAGATGCACATAAAGACAGTCCTCCAAAACGCTCGCCACTTCGTAGTGTAGAAGAATTGGTGATGGGCGCAACAACACCCCTGCTACATTTCTGTCTATTAAGGGGAAGGTGTAGGACATTGCTAATCTCCTTTTCCCAATTTATTTGACGTAGCATATCTTCCTCATCAATTCCAGATAGCTAAATAGATACATTTTACACCAGACACATAACTAGGAGTTTAATAATTATCATACCGGCCGAAAGATGTCCACTGCTGGACATAGTCTTTCCCCAAAGGGCCCCCCCCTTTGGGGAGGTGATCGCAGTGTAGCTGTTTCAATGCACAGAGAATGCTGCTGCCCATACTCTGGTGAGTCCCTTAGTCGCCTCTTACGACACTTTGTGCTATTCTTTTACGTCCAACACCTTACAGGACATATAACTAGGAGCTTTAGAAGTGATTCTATGGAAATATTTACCATCTTCTCCTCAGCCATGTCATCTTTTATAATACCTATTCTTTCTTTGGCCTTGCTCACCTCCCATATTCATAAACAAAACTTGAAGGTACCAGAATAAGGCTACGTTACCACCTGCAACTAGCACGCATCCGAACCGCAACCGAAATCAATCGCTCGATCGTGCCGCGCTATGTTATCAAACCTGCTTGCGTGTTGTGTGGTAATGCGGCCTTTTGCTGTTTAGAAGATCTTGCAGCTTTCGGACTTGATTTTTATATCGTACAGTAGAGGTGGCAAAATGCTTTGTTAGGTTATACTAGTTCAAGTTCAAGAATATGTCTACGTAGAACAGGTTGAAAGCTAGATTAATATCTGAGATACAGGCCTCGCCTAGTTCAGAAGATAGAGTCAATACCTTAACGGCCGGTCTCAATAATGTAATTACCTTTAAACAACTGTCCAATTAGCTACAAACAGTAGCTGAAACGTCATGTTTGCCTTTCAAACATGACGTTTCAGCTACTGTTGGTAGCTAATTTGACAGTTGGTTAAAGGTAGATACGTTATTAAAACCAGCCGTAAGTAGGTAAACCTCTCTTTACCACCAGTAATGCTGCTGGATTATTATTATAGAGGTATATTGTATCTGATATTAGTATACATACCTGGTATTAAGTAATCGTACTTGTAATTATTGTTGCTATGCTGGTGATAAATAAACTATTTATATTTTCATTTTATTTATTTATTTAATACCTAAAAGATTGACTGATAGCATAAATGACGGAATGTTTTTTTTAATATTATTTAAACGTTTTATAACAGATACCTAAATAACAATAATAAATTATCGCATTTATTATTGTTTTATCTAGATAGAGTAGAGATACTAAAAATAAAACAATCGAACCTGGTGTTTTGATTCAGGAAAAAATATCGATTTCCTTAATCGCTCACGTTGTAGAACAATGACAATAAAACGTAGTTTATTTACCTATGTATTAATAACTAACTAGAAAAGTAAACAGGTTAATTTTCAGGCTAATTGTCATGAGTTTTTGCTAATATATACACATACACAGGCAAATTAAAGTCAGGGTTCTTTAAACTTATTGCGGAATAGACCCAAAATGGTATCAAAGACAACTTACTGGCTGGTACACCTTACTATTTTATTTTTCCTTTAAATATAATGTCATTAAAATTGTGGGAGTTTTCATTTGAAAATAGAATTACTAAAGCCAGAGACAATACGCGTTAACTTTTATTTGTTTTTATTTTGATCAAGATAGCACAATTATTTTACAAGTGCTTTGATAGGCTGTAAACATAAACGAAGTGTTTAAGTACATATATAGAAATTGATTTTATTCACTTATCAGATTAAGTTACCTAGATGTTGTCAACATCTAATGGTTCTAGTTTGTTAATAATCTAACATTTAATTAATAACCCATCACGATGTTTCATTATTGTGATGTAAGTTGAAATTATTAAAAATATTTGGTATTTGTAGACTTATAAAGATGTTCTTCCTCAGATATAGCCAGTATAAAGCTTTTATAATAATATCACTTCTTGGTATTAACACAAAAATAATTTTCCTCTCATAAAACGTAAACTAATCTGACACGAAAAAATATAAACAAGTTAGAGTTTCAACGCAAGAGTGTTATGATAAAATCGTTCGCATAAACGAATATATTTCACAGTTAATTAATTTTAACTTACTTTGAATTTCAAGCCTTTCTAGTTTGTCTTCAGCTCTTTGCTTGACTTCAAGTGGGCTCTCTATGTGGTAGAATATGCTGGCTCCCACCAACAGGTACATGATATGCAGCGCAAGCATGCAGGCCAGCTGCTTTTTCGACATCATCTTGACTAGCTTCTTTTATAAAAACTTCTTCAAAAAAAATCTCTACACTTAGAAACACTTCTTCGTATCACAGTTGTCTTTAGATTTGTTAACTACTGTCACATACAATCACAAATTTTTCATAATCCATATCGTCCCTTGCAGAGGGATTAGCGACTGCAGCAATAAAAATCTTAAAATCTCCAATGTTTCTATGAACCGATTCGGGGGTAAACTGAGATCTTGCTGACACACACTCTTCTTTTTGTACCACATGTTAATAAGGTCTTCATTGAAGATAATTACACAGACACTTCGAATTTTTATTCATTAAAATGTTCGTATGTACATCGTGGTGACTCGAGATGACACTTCCCGATTGGCCGACGTTCGGCCCGAGCGGTCGATACGTTAGAATGAGTTTCCCAGCGCGCGCGCCTGCGAATCGTGCGCCGGTTGCTCTTACGTCCTTTTTTTATACGACAAGCTCTAAATATTTGTGTGACAACGACACGAATTAACTCGTCGTAAAGGATAATAAGTAAGGTTATTACCGACATAGTTATAGCACTAGTTCTGACGCAGTGATAATGCTAACACTCCGAGGCGAAAGATTTCGTTTATAACCGGGGATTAAAGGGGATTCTGCGTTTGATAATGAGATAGTTAGGTACATCACTGGCTGATAGCGAATTCTTCCAGCATCTAACTTTGACGTAGCCAAGGAACGATTATAGGCTTGCCGGTGTTGACGATGGAACAAACTGTTGAGTGATAAATTGGAAACGGTAAATATACAAAAATGATAAGTTGATAAATAATTGTGTTTTAATAGCGTATACAATTAGTCATTCATGTACCAGATGTTGTAGTTTGGTGATTTCGTCTACATTCTACGTGTAACGTGGTTGATACAACAATAATCGGGGAGTACCGTACATAAAGAGTGCTCACAAATAAAGTTAGGGTTGGGTGATGCATTGTATGAAATGCCTACTTTTGAACATTGTCTAATATTACTCTAAGTTCTAAAGTCACAAGTAGTTTGGTACGGGTTTTCATTCCTCTTACGAGTATCCTGTTAGTTCAAGCCACGTGCGGTTCAGAGTCTTTGGGAAGTACTCAAATCACCTGACAGTTGCGAGAAATGTTTGTTTATTGCATTTCTCTTTAGTTTAGTAAAGTTCAAAGTTTCTAAGTTTCAGCGTCACAAAAGAGGACCGGCAAGAATGTATGGAGCTCAGCCTAATGAATGACCAATAACGTTAAACGATATATCGTTGGAAAGGTTTTTTAATTCTCCACAACTTTTACTATGGCGGCACATTATTGGGAAAATAATATTTAACTAATATAGGTACATAATGTGGTGAGAAAAGCTTTTAATATGGCATGCATGGCTATGAGAATAACTTGAAGATCAAAGAAGCTATAGATGAAAAGCATAGAAAATGATAACTAATTCAGAAGAAATAGAAGATAAATGAAACTAAGAGAAGAAGAAGAAGACATATACACCCCAAATAAATTAGGATAAGGATAATCTATGGGATAAGAGCTAGAGAATAATGATGATAGATCTGCTTATGACTTTTTTTTTTTAAGGATGGAAAATCATCAAATGACTTCTTCCGCTCTGGGTGGAGCGGAAGGGTGTGTCAGCTTACTGACTAAAACCCATCCGTGTTCCTTCTAAAGCCCTTTGCGTTCCAGGGCCGCGGTGACTCTTTCGAACAAATTCCGCAGCCCTGGCAGGCTCTGGCCCTAGCGGACCCCGTCTTCTATGCTGACATCTCTTTGAGGCGCGCGTGAAACACACCGCGCCATCGACCCGGGTCTGGTGGTGATCAGATAGCGAGCCACCCAACGCTCGCGTCCGTGGATCTGCTTATGACAACCATGGCAGTTAAGTGTGGATGGGAAGCAGTGTCGATAAGTCTCACAACACGACGCAAAGATGACGACCAACAACTTTGAGTAGCTTAGCTATGCGGGGATCCGTCCCAGACTTCTTGAGGTGCTACTAATACTTTTTCTACTAATACTAATAAGCTGACAGATTTGACTAGCCTGTTGATCTTGTTTTGTGTTTTCCATTAGGTACAAATTTCTCTGTAGCAGCCCGGAGTTTCGAAGTGGCTGATGTGACACCTGCGTGCCTCGGATAGCATGCAGGTAACCTTTGATCTTACAACTGATGTCTCTCCGGTTAAGCCGGTTTGTCGTCACATGCGAATTTAAGAATAATGAGGGAATGCACCTGTAAGTACTGTAACACCAGCGGACTCACGCTAGTGCTACTTATGATATTATAATAAATAAAACTATCTTTAAGGTTTAACTTTAAAATATATTTGGCGTCTGCTTTCAATGAACGTTGGCACCGGAGTCACAGATAAAAACAAAACATATTTTTATATTCCTATTTCAAATTCTCTTTTACTTCTCGCCAGACGCTTCCAAAGGGCTACCTTGTCTGCCAGAGACCTGGAGCCAAGGATATCCTCTTCATAGTACGCACACACTTGTGCACGTTGATGTCTCCTCCTAAAAATTGGTCGGTCGGGAGGATACTAATAGGCAATTAAGAGGTGGAAAATTACATGTTAATCTTGACTATTTTTCTGAGAACTTATTTGTTACCAAAATCCATCTGTAAAAAAAAAATAAACGACCAAATAAATTTGACCTTTCAAATATGTTATCTGTAGTTAGTGCAAGCTAACGTTAGTCGATAAAAGTAATAAAAATAGATGTAGATGGTATCATTTCTTAATGCAGAACTTAGCTTTGTTTTATTCGTCTGCTCGACGCCTTTTTAAGTAAATTTCCAACATTTGAGTGACTTATATTCTTGGAATCATCTTCTCAAGCCCTTTATTTTGATACCCCACATGGCTTCGTTCATGAAGCCTATGTCACTTCGGTGCTTAAGACGAAACTACCATTTGAAACCATCATTTTTTCTGGGGCAGTCGGCTGAATACCTACTTGATCTTTATATTTATACAGTAAATAAAAGCGGTATGCTGCGCATGTCATTATTTTCTATGCAAGCCGACATTGACACCACTTTAGCTCTTGCCACGGTATTAAAAAGGATAACATCAAAATCTAAAGTCATTTATTAAAATAAGCCTGGCAGCCAGCACTTTTTATACGACTGCCCAAAAACAGGAGTGTTATGTTTTTGAACGTCAGTTTCATATAAAGGCAGTCCCCTAAAAACGGCCGCCCGTCACCACTTCCTAGTGTTTCATCTGAGAAGAAGTGGTGCAACAAATTCCCCAGAAACACAATGGGACGTCATCTCAAGCGACCTATATATAATATTCAAGAAATGTTGAAGGTCAGTGACAAGCCTCTTGCCAATGACGTATGGGAATTGGGGATGCTCATGTTAGTAAGGGGCTTTCCTTATAGTTCTACATCCCAATGGTGAGTGAAGTGAATTTGTTTTTATGAGTCAAGGGCGATACAATTTGCTGTTTTTCGATATGCCTACGTATTGCGAATGAATGAATTTTAGTTACCTAAAATTTAGGTACGAGATATCTCATGCCCTCTTCTAATGTCTACAGGCTGATAAAATTTCGGCATAATTAATTTACTAACGTAATTCCCTGTGCCCAAGGTTAGTAAAGAATAGAAGTTGTTATTTTTATATTTTTTTATTTTATATTAGTTCCCTTTCTAGAACCAGTCTAGTAGTGCAAAATGTTGCATATAAATTTTCAATTTATAAAATCAGAAACGTCTATTGGGGTATGGTTTCCGCACTTGGTCCAGATGTTGGACCACGTGGGCCATGGCGGCCGTCATTCCAACCAGAATCAGATAGGTACGTCTTTGTGACGAATTTCTGACGCTTGACAAGAGACATTTTTGCATCCTCAAAAATCGTCTAAAGTGTTTTTATTTCAATTAATCTAATAAAACCTTTGTTAAAGCTAAAAGCATTTGTTTGTTTCGGAAGTACTTATCGACTTACTTGTTAGCGACCATTGAAGTAAACCCGGATGATTTCCGTACTTTTGTATAAAGTACTTAGCTCTTAGTTACATCTGTTTTATTCTTAAAACTATTACATAAGTGAGTAACTACATATGTCGATGGCATATAAGAACACGAAAATAAATGTATAATAGGCCGTTTCATCATATCAGCCGAAAGACATCCACTGCTGGATATAGGCCTCCCCCAAGTGTCGCCACAACAACCGGTCCTGTGCGTCTCGCATCCATCGGCTACCCGCGACTCTCACCAGGTCATCGATCCACCTTATGGGAGGCCTTCCAATGCTGCATCTTCCGGTACGCGGTCGCCACTTCTGAACTTTTCGGCTCCATCGACCATCTGTTCTGCGAGCAATGTGCCCTGCCCACTGCCACCTCAGTTTGGCGATCCTTCGTGCTAAATCGGTAACCTTGCCGAGTAACCTAGGCCGTTTAATTCTATGAAACGTGAGCTTTATATTTTACAAAGATCACTATTTCCTTTAGTTCATCCAGAATGTGAGTTTTATCTGATTCGCTTGGAAGTCTCTGACCCGACTTCGAACTCAAGAGAGAAAATGTACCCTCGCAAAGTGGAGCTAAATCGACGGACAAATGATGAGTACAGAAACGTTGCTTTCAGCCAGGATGAATCAACAGAAGCCTGATAGTAATACGAATACAAAGAAGAAGAAAGTGAAGATGTGGGACTTATAAGTACTCCTGGGTTGGACAATGAACCATGATAAGTTAAATTGTAGAAAGATACTCAACCGTTTGGAAAGCTTATAGAGTTATTTTGCAATACCTTACCGCCTGTACATCACCCTCCTCCAGGTTATTCCCACCACGCATTACGTCCTTTGTCTTATCAGGCCATTAATCTGCCAACACTTCACCAGCCAACTCATCAAAATTATTATCTAAGTTTATAATCAGTATTTTCCATGCATTTCTGTAAAGAATAACTTTACATTCAGTAGATATGGACTGCGTGATCAAACACAGATTAACGACATGTCAATAAGAACTGGTAACATTTTTGATGAGAGACTTATGATAACGTTAATTAATTTTACCGTTGCTAATAAACGAGTTATCTTTAATAAATTACGCATTTCTTAATTATTCACAAGATGTTTTTCCCGTAATTTTGAAAAGTACGTGAGTGATGTAGCATGGTGAAATTCTTCGGTTTTCAGATGTGTAAAGATAATTCCTTCCTTATTTTTTTTTTTCAAAGTCATTATCGTAACTAAAAAGTATGACTCCTCAAATAATTCGAATCCAAAAAAAAAGAGAACGAGTAACCAAGAAATTTTGATTTAGACTGTTAGATGTTGTTGTCAATAAGTATGTGTCTTCACTAGAGCGAATAAACGACAATCTTTAATTCTAATAATATTTTAATGTGAAATTCGGTATGTTTGAGTGTTAGTCAATCAATTACGACTCAACAGTCGTAATTGCAGATTTGGATGAAAGGATCTTAAGTTACCGAGTATTTTTAGCTCGGTGATATGTTTCAGTGGGATAATCTTCAATTACCACACGAGTGAAGCCGCTAGCAAAGCCTAGTTACTTTATTAAGAACACCCACATGCAATATAGCTCCAGGGACTAGGGATTCTGATGTATTAACAGGTGGTAATCCAGATTAGTCAACCAAGGAAAAAACAACTCTTTCACTCAATAGTTTAGGAAGTAAATACCATTGACGTTGGCAAATCCACGTCATTGATAAGTAGCAACGTACATTTAGAAACTATACAGATATTAACAATAGTGTGACAGTGAGTATTAGTTCTAGGAAGGATGCAAATACTAGGAAAATCCGTAAAAGAAAGGAGGAAGGAAGTAAAGGAAACAGGATCTGGTGATAATAACGAAGCACTTAGGAAGGACCATACACGTCATTGACCAAGAAACAACTCTGACGCTTTAAAAATCTGTGCCGTTTGACGCACAGAAGGGGCCATATAAAAAGTTCCTACCGGTAAAATCAAACCAGTCGGAAACAAACCAAAAATAAATAAAGTTGCAACCGTTGACGTAAAAGGAAAATCGATTCAGGTATTCTGCAGCTGACTTTGAATCAGAGATGGGTATTAGGAACTTATTGATTTCACAACAACACAGTCACTTTTCATCGAGTTGTGCAGTACAAGGGTCTAAACACGTATACTTAAACTCGAACTTTGTACTAGAGTGTGATGCATTAAACATGATTCAGTTTCCAAAAAGATGAACTGAAATTCTCTAAACATCATCAAGATGATTGAAAATGGCCTTACTTAAAAAGCTGGTCAAATAAAAGTAAAGCCAGATCAAGTCTATGATAAACATTTCAAATCGGATATTATTCAAGGATCCTTCAAGACGGAAATCTTCCAGTCTGCCCAAAAGATCAATGCCCTTGAAACGCCGGTCACAGGAGTAAACTCATCACTATCATCAGTCACAAATATTTGCTTCGCCGTGCTAATCTATGCTTTAATCCACCTTCAGGTTTAAACGTATTAACGAGAAAGCCCGATCTAGTCCATGCGTCATTCTTGTGGCTATCTGAAGGTTAAACAATGCCTTATTAAGGTTTATTGGCAGTCTTTTGAATGACAGGCAGAACCTCAAAATTAGGACAAGAGTCTTGAGATTTAAATTTGTGAAAAGCTGAAACAAGTGTTTTTGAAATTTGTAACCGGTTGTTGTATTTGTGCAAAATGGTCTGGTTATCTTTGATCTCATTTTAATTACCATCCACTCCATAATCTTTTCACTTTATGCTGTAAACTCGCTCATGAACTCCAGTTATAGTTTCCCACTGTGGATTAGACTCATAAACAGCTTTCGATCTATTAAATATTCTACTATTTCCTAGTATTTTGGCACGAAAATGTCATTCCAAGTATTGATCTCCATTAATTTTATTATTATTTACGATACTATATATTGATCCAACATGTCTTTAGGTGACAGATTTACTCCTATTTCCTCAACACGCGTTGTCATATATTGACTTGTATTTTTGGCAATAAATTCAAGGTTCCAATATCTTTGATTCATCCTTGTTCCGTCATATTTCCTTGTCATCTTCAAGACGAGGTGAACATTAGTTCATTGTTTGCAAATTTTACAGGAATGTAGTCAATGTCTTGTATTTTGAAGTTTTATAATTTTATTGCTGCGTCTTTAGCATCATAAGCTCTTAATCAGGTAAAATGATCACGGCCATTAAACTCAAAGCTATCAACATTTTGCCGAAACCATAAGTCTACAGTTTTAAAAACGAGGAAAATGCTTCATGGTTCTTGTTTTATTCTCCTACTTATGATCTTTTTATGATTGCTTTACTGTTTTGGAAATAAAACAACCTACATACATTTCCTTCAAAATTCAGTTGAATGAAATGGGGTCATAATCATCTTTGTATATAAAAGTTTATTTCTCCCACGTGCTACATATTTTTGATCTTCCTATTTGTTTTGAAGATCGTTTTATTACACATGTGTCTAGTTCTGTTTGTATTTTCAATCTTGAGACAGTCATTCCCCTTTTCTACCAATTCACTATAATGCACACTCATGCATTAAATGATGTCTACTCCAGCCATTAGCAGTAAATAGCTCTACAGCTTTGGTTACAGGATACCTGTCATTTGCTTCATTACCATATTCCACCACTTCATTTAGAAACTTATGCTGCTGCATAAATCTTGCATTATTTTAATTGGTAGTGAGCAAGTGATTAGTACTGATGACACTGTCGTCGTCTGAACCAATTATTTCACTGATTGGTACACTTCCCTATGTGTTTAACTAATATTACTCGGATAGGTAAATATTAGCAGGTTGCAATTAGTAGGTATATTAAAGCAGTATGTTAAAGCTATGTATAAATAAACAATTACTGGAGCACGCAGAAAGATGGATGATTGACAAACAAAACAATATGGTTTATGTCCTGTGCTTTTAGCGACCATCATGGTTGACTTTGATCGTTGACGTTGATCATGGTGGCCTTATGTTGTGTTTTTTTTTCTTTTATTCTGTAATTTATTATTGTGCCCGTAATAAAACGTATTTTATTTTCTTTTATTTGCGGCAATCTCCATCATTGAGAAAAAAAAATTGCTACGTAGGTTTAAAAATTAAATAGATTTATTTTAAAGTAGTAAAATTTTATTTGCTTTATGCTTGTAAAAGTTAATCTCTGGAAGTCATGGTTCGATGACAAACATTCTTTCACTCAAAAAAAACTCCTCTGGCACTGTGTCATAGTTTTCAGAGATGATGCACAGTTCCTGCCGGACTATGCAGATGCGGGTTAAAATAAATAATACCAATGCCTTATAATATAAAGGCTGCAACGAATATAGACTGACGAGGGCGTAGGTGAATAAATCTAATTCGAATAGGTTTGTAATAGATACTCAATAAATAAGTAGGAAGGTAAATTATTCTTGAAATCCCATTCATACGATATTTTGTGACGTGGTTCTATACGTCTAAGCAAATCTATGTTCTTGTATCTACGTAGGTACGTCCTGCGCAACATGTTTTTCCTCTAAATAGGTGTGTTATTGGATGAGCTGTATAAGCCTAACACCCATATTAAATGTATTTTTGGAGAAAACTTCCATCACTTTGCCCCTACATTTCGTGACCTTGCTATAATAGTACATATCTATTCATTCCAGGTTGCCTGGAAGAGATCGTAAAATGCGATAAAGCCGCCAGTCGGATGGTCATTGTTTAAGAAATCTTCTTTGTAGGTTATTAGTAATCTTGGCGTAGGTACAATACGTATTTTTAAATTAATAAAAAATAAAAATAAATAAGGACTAGCAAAATTGCAGGGCACATGAGAGTCTAATATTCGGTTGGCCAACAGAAGGAACATGGCTATCGGCAATTTGGTACTGGAACAGTTGCGACAATATTTTAATGTGAAGGTACCTAAGTCCTAATTTTCCGGTATTGGAGTGATTAAAAAAAATCCATGAAAGCTACATAAGAACCATCATACAGTCCTAACTAAGCTATGGCATTTAGTTTTGGTAATGCCAAACAAATATTCCATAAATTCTGTAGGTACTTACCTAATAAGGTCGACCGGTCATAAGGTCGAGCAGAACCGCCATTTATTTTCCCGGTTCGTGCGTAAACGAAAAGGTTGCAAAACAAATAATAATCTGAACAATGAATGACTCGAAACGTTAGTAGGGACCTACTGCTTACTGAATAATAAGTTTTGTAACGTCAAAAGTTTTAGTCACATGTTTCACAGGCTCACAGCCAGTTGGCTTAATCGGCCGCTTAATTGGCTGCCTAGCCTTTTTATAGCACGGCGCCGTTTAATCAGCGGCCTAAATGACATCCAGCCAACGCTTCTAATACAACATTTAATGAACGGGCTGGCTGGATGCTTACGCCGTTCATAGAACTGTCTGACAAAAATATATGAAATATTTAATTTTAGGAATTTTAAATTCAAACAATAATCAATTTCAACGCTTCAACCTCGACGACGGAGCCTCTCCCAAAAT